>JBBPBX010105196.1:0-11620 GCA_038048925.1 Garcialebias charrua | reverse complement strand
AAAAAAAAGTTGTGAAAAAATATCTAGATTATAAGGCAATGTAGAAAACTAAAAACAGGAACATGTCTTCAGTGGTTTTTGCCAGGAACTTAACAGATGTTTGAAGCCACTTAGAGAGGTCAAGGTTGAGAGCTTCAGATCTTTTTACAAGATATTCCAAGAAACATGAGTGGAGTCGGAGAAGGTCCTTCTACCTAGTTCAGTCCTCACTGAGGGAACACTGCAGGTAATAATGTCCTGAGAGTGCACGCTGTAACTGCACTCAAGCAGAGACATGTAGGAGGAGATGTATGAAGGCAGCAGACCAAGAAGTGATTTAAAGATGAAAATGTACCAGTGGAAGAGTCTGCGTGAGGTTAATGATGTCCAGTTAACCAGTGAATACAGGGTGCAGTGGTGGGTACGATAATCACAACCAGTTATGAATCTTAGTGCACCATGATAGACAACATCCAACATCTGCAGGGTGCTTGTAGGAGCATTCATGTAGAGAATGTCACCATAGTCAATGGAGGGAAGGAAAGTCACAGATACAAGGTGTTTCCTAGCATTCAGTGTTAGACATGATCTGTTTCTGAAAAAGAAACCCAGTTTAACTTTCAGTTTCTTCACTAGGTTTTCCACGTGAAGCTTAAAAAAGATGCGAATTGACCAACATACACAAATATTTGTAGGAATCAACAAACTCAACAGGTACACCATTGAGTTTGTCGATTCCTATAAATATTTGGGTGTCTTGTTGATAACTTTCACACAGAACCCCAAGTCAAGATGGTTAAAAGTTTTCCATCAAATCTGAAGTTCAGCTCCATTCAGCCGTTGAATGGAGCTGTTGAGGGTGCAGGGGGGAGATAAGTGACTCCCCCTTCACCTCCATCAATTTATCTTCTGCTGAGTTGGACCAGCTCTGAATACGATCATGGTGGCGTCTGCTCAGTATGAATGAGTCACAGCCTTCCAGATGACTCGGTGAAGATTGATACGTGTTTCATCAGGCGGTGCCTCGGACAAAATAATGGCCTTTTTCTACGGGAATTAAAAGCTCACTTTGTCAGCAGGGGTTATTGTTCATCTCAAAGCTCAGAGCGTTCATTTTCTGTGATCGTTTGCGTCACCTTTGTCATATGTGTGTGTCTGTCACGGAGTGTGCGTGCACCCTAATTTGTGCAGTTATCCAGGGAGATCACAGATCTCTGTTTGAAAGGAGGTGCGAGCCTGAAGGCAGCCTAACAGGCATGTCTGGGACTGAGGGGGAAACCCACACAAACATGACAACATGCACGCTCCACACAGAAAGAGCCCAGGCCTAACACAGGGTTTGAACCCACGACTTTCTTCCTGTGAGGCAACAGTGCTAATCACTAATCCACCGTGCTTAGCTGACGTAATTGCAGCAGTCGTGGAGATTGGATGAAACAAAGATTTGGTTTGGTCAAAGAGCAACCTACCGTGTGTGTGTGTGTGTGTGTGCGTGCGTGCGTGTGTGTGTGTGTGCGTGCTGCGCACTCTGCTCTTGATCTGACAGAAGCAGCGAGATACCTCGAGATAATCGCCTGAGATAATAGACTTTTTATTGATTCATCTCAGACAATCCGATTATCCTCTCTGGAGCATAAACTCTTGTAATTAGAGTAAATCAGCCGGCAGACTGTAAAAGATGGACATTTATTGCCAGCAGATACAAAATCGGAGGAATTGTGGGCTGGCATGAGAGGAGCTAATGGTCATTGGAGCAGCTGGAGTGGAGAGAATGACATCTGGCCGGTGTGCTGCGATGACGCTTGTGTTGTTTTGATGGTTCTGATCAGTGACTCTAATAACTTTAAAGTCATACGTGAGTCAGACTGAGACTGTTCAAAGCTGAGAAAACATCTGTTTTGAGTTTACATATACAGAGAAGACGAGCAGTGAGAGAAGTCCCTTCCTGCACACCTTGTTTATTTCCTAGTGAAATGTTCATAGCCACTTAGCATCTTCTTAAGCTTCTTTGAGTAATCAGGTCAGGTGTATACTTGCATTTTTCTTCACATTAAATGTTTTACTAAAAGTTTGATGGGTTTAGATTAGATGTGAGTAATTTGTGACCAAGGGCCAAAAGTAGCCCTTGGACAATCTCCATCCGGCCCCTAATATTCTTAATGAAAATAAAACAAGTTTTAAATAAGCTGATTAAAAACGTTCTCATGTTATATTTGAAACTTAGTGAAGTTTTAATTGGATTCTTGCATCAACAAATAGACAAATGCATCAAAACCTTTGGAGTAAGATAGACTAAAACTTGTTTGTGTGAATGTGTTTCCAGGACTACCGTACTTTCCGGTCTATCCACAGTATTCCTGAGGGTGTCACTGTAGAAGCGAATGTGCATTGTACTTCCTGTCCGACACCGGAAGTGCCTGTATTCCATAGGCGGAGTATGGATCGCGGGTGTTTTTGAAAGTTATTTTCATTCATTTTATCGGAGCAAACACAGCTTTTGTTTAAACGGAACGTTTACTGAAATGTCCTACCGGGGTTCAGGTACCTGCTGTGCTGTTCGCGGCTGCACCAACAACCGGACCAAGCTAAATCTTTGGCTAAAACAACAGTGTTTTCAACACGGACCCAAAACAAAGAAAGAGTGTTCCTGCATCCTTCTCTATGGCTGTGTCTGCGCGATCAGGTAACATCTGTAATTTCTTTTTATTCAGGGAGGGTTTATTAATGAGAGTTTTGGATGATTTACTGTCTTAAAATGATATATGTCAGGCGCGACCGGTACTTTTAGCCGAGATAGCTGCTAATAAACCTTAGCCGAGAGGCCGGAGCAAACGCGTTCGCCATTTATGTATTTTTAAATTATGTCAGCGCGATCAGGTCACATCTTTTTATTCGGGGAGGGTTTATTAATGAGAGTTTTGGAAGATTTACTGTCTTAAAACGATAGATCTCAGACGCGACAGGTATTTTTAGCCGGGATAGCAGCTAACAAACCTTAGCCGAGAGGCCGGAGCAAACGCGTTCGCTATTTATGTATTTTTAAATTATGTCTGCGCGATCAGGTAACATCTGTAATTTCTTTTTATTTGTCCCTCCTCTTTTAACAAAACGAGTGGTGTTCCCACATTTTTAATGAACTAAAACAACAAAGTTTGGACTGTCTTCAACTGTATTACTCGCATGTAAACAAACGGTGTTTCCGGTCAACCGGAAGTCGTGTGCACATTTCGCGCAAAGCGTCATGGGGCGTAGGAATACTGTGGATAGAGCACACCTGAATAAAAGCTGCGAGTGTTCAGGTTATAACATGAGTGGCAGCTCACAGCTACTGACAGAGATGCAGCTCTTGTTGTAGATTAAGAATCAACCACCAGAATATGTTGTATAGATATTATCTTACTGTTGAACACACAGACAGAGTGAACCCACAGGTCTTCATGACAACTACCTCACTCATGGTTCCTCTACTGAAAGGTCTAACACAAACTAACACATAATGAACACATGAACTAACAAGAACACACTAATCACTAAAAGAACAAAGCTAAACAACTAACTGAAAGGATTAACAACGAACATACATTTTACCCATAATGCCTCTATGAGGACATGTGACTACAACCACAATGAACCACAGTATGCTACAATACGTACCGCTAACATACACAAATCCATACAGTAATTTTGATTTTGATTTTTTCTGAACATTGCCCATAACATGGCTGGTTAAAAAAAGTACAGTAGCCTACCAAGAAGTCATTGAACACTATATAAGGTTGAATGAATGAATGAATATTCCTCCTGCTCTGGAGCAAAGTAGCTCTGAGCATGTGACACACATGCTCTGCGCATGCAGGGGAATCCCCCCTCCCGTTCTCTCCTCCCTGTTTTGTTGGTTCAACTGTGACCTGTTCAGTAATTTCATTTGTCAGATTTGTCTTTTTTAACCTTTATTTATACAGGTACAGGTAGTCACATGTAAAGGATTATAGGGAGGTCAATATTAATACTGACCTCTTTATCCTTAATTAATCTACTTATTCAGATTGAATAGTAAATTCACGGATTCTGTTCTTTTTCAGTTTACCCAATATTTCTGTGATCTTTATGATGGATAAATACACAAAGCCATTAAGTGACAAAGACGTTAACTTAGTTTGATATGTCAAAGAGACACTATCATTTATTTAAAATAAATCAACTAAATTAACACCATTACACTTGATTGACATGATTTCACTTTCTTTCAAAATAATACGTCAGCACACTTAAATTCAACACAACAGACATAAATATTGGATGTTAAACATATTTAGTCTGTGGCTCTTTAACTTAAAATAGTTTCCAGCTTAGATAGAGAGGGAAAGATTTAGGAGGAGAAATGGAGGAAGAAAAGTTAAGAGTCAGGGAGTTATCTTGATGTGTTTAACCAGAAGCATGGCAGCTCTCCGGCTGAACTCGGCTACACGTTGGTACCCTTGGCAAAGCATTTGACGACTTGTTACCTCGTGAAGATGGTCAGTCTCCCTCGGTCCAGTTTGGTCAGTTCGTTTACCGTTCTCAGCGTCTCCAGACGTGCGCCTTGACTCGAACCGAAAGTAACGGCAGCTCCTGGTGCTGTTGTTCAAGATAAGACGTTCCTTAAAGGAATGTCAATAAAAGAGAGCTTTTCAGCTGTTGAAGATGGCTTATAACTTGGCATGTTATAAGTCTTTAACTGAATGACATGGTCATTAGCGTGTTGACCAGACGATCATCAGTTCTTTGGGGAACCTCATCAGGGGTTGAGGACCTCAGCAAACTCTAAGGAAAACAGGAAGTCAGAGCTCTTTTAAGGCTAACTTGACCTAGAAAGACGTAGCTCTTTCTCATTCGGTCTGTTAGGCCAGGAGCCACTGAGAGGAGGCATAAGTTAGATTAAAAATGTCAGAAAGGATAAGAAAGTTAGTTTAAGACGCCAGTCTCATGATACAGCAGATTTAGAACTTTCTTAACTCATTACCAACATTGTTGTATGAATAAACAAACGTCATCAGAGCATAACATATGGGACCTATTAATGATAATAGCTTGATTATTAAATAGGACAAAAACAAAAGTCTCTGGGTGTCTAGATTGTCCTGAGCTCAAGCTAAAATGAATGAGATAAAGTGTTCCTTTTATCTTCACATGCAAGTTCGAGAGGAGAGGAGAAATCCTCCATGTACAACATTTTGAATTAAGCAGAGTATTTGATTTATCTGACATTAAAATGTACTGATGCTCTTACAAATAAAATTATTCATTTGATAACATTTGAATTAACAAAATTAAAAGAAGTCTCTGGATGACTTAATTGCACCTTTGACACAGCAGTGAAACACAGTTTAACTCTCACAGAATAACACAGCTTAAAAGCACACATCATGAAAATGACAAAAGTTATTCTTTTGATCACATCAGCCTAAAATCAAAGATAGAAATAGTCTCTTTTGGTGACTATATTTATCAGATTACAGTTTAATGAATGATTTTGTAGTAAATGTCTTGCTTTACTGAGAGGTCAGTAAAGGTCATCACTGGACAGTTCAAAAACCTTAATTTGACCCTGGGTAGGTCCACTACATCTCCCCCCTTTTGGAAGCCATCGCCAGTCCTTGGGGATGGGGTCCAACACGAAAGGAAACCTTGAACTGTCTTTGATCTTGAAGTAATCCAGCAAGTGGAAAAGAAAAAATCAAAAATTATAATCCCATAAAGTTTTTTGAAATTCCATACTGTTCGGAGGTAATCCCATTGCGAAAAGCTTTTAATCCCTTGGAAAACTGAGTCTGTTAACTCTTGGCAAACAAAGTCTGTGATCCCTTGGAAAGCAAAGTCTTATAATCCACAGCGGTAATTCCACAGCAGTAAATCCACAACGATTAGTTTTGTTGATTGATCAGCAACAATTGTTTTCATAATCAGCATGTAGAGGGGATCCCTCGATTGACGCAGAGGAGGCGACCCTTGGATGAAGGTTGAAGACCAACGTTGAAGTAGCATGTCCCCACATCGAAGGTTGAAGGCTGGTTGGTTTCCAGTCCGTGCCACTCTGGTTCTATGTGTCATGCATTTATGTGGTTTTTAAGGTGGGCTTATGATTGGGATTTTACATTAAGCCTTACCTATATGCACCTGGTATGTAAGCTATCATGGTTTAGATCAGCTACAATTACCAATTAAGGGGTGGATCAAATCTATAAATTAGGTATAGGGATCTGTACCTATAGAATTTTGGAGGGCTTCTGTAACGAAGGCCTCTAATTCCAAACTATTCCTCCATTCATTACTTAGTTTAGGTTAAACTAAAATAAAAATGAAATATAGTTTGATCTAAATGTCTGTTGTCTTTTAGACGAACGACGTAGGATTTGGTATTCCTAATAAATTTTGAAGTCTATGGCGAGACTCATCAAAATGAATAGACAATCTAGAATTGAAACGATCGGATCGGTTCAATTTAGAAATTGTGAGGTCAATGTAGTTTATTGTACTTTGAGCAACTTTAAACTACATTGACTCTTCAACGATTGAGACTTAACAAAACGAACTGCATGTTGGCATAGTTAAATCCATATCATTCATTAACCAATGTTAATGCAAAACCTTTTTGGCTGGGAGTGTTCAGAACCAAACAATATCTCAACTAATGACAACAGTAATGACTAAACAACAAGGAAACAACGTTTCACTGCTTCGACACACTCTTGTCGTCAGATTCCAAAGTGCAACACACAAGAAAACAGGTCTCAACTTTATGACCGAGGTCAAATTAAATCTCGTGGATTTAAACGGTTGTTAAGGTTAGTTTTTTGTTGTGGGTTTAGGCTTAGCGTTTCTAAGTTCAAATTGGACAATGTGACTTATAGGGTGGGAAATATGGTAGTTTAAACCTGATTAGTTTATTTACTAACTTGTGTTTGGACGACCTTATTATCCCATGAAGTCGGTGTGTTTGTGAGATCTTTGTCTTTTGTGGAGTCATTGAACGCCTTGTAAGGTTTGATCTGATTTCGATGTACCCATTTAGCAATTGGCTCTTTGCGGCCTTTGCTGATTTTGATTTCGTAGACGACTGAGGACACTTTGTCTGTTATCAGATGAGGTCCAGTCCACCTGGGCATTAGTTTGCGGGCGAGAGTTCCGGTCTCGGACCCTCCTTTCCCGGTTGCTGGGGCGAACGTATAGTACCAGACTCTGTCTCCCACTTGGAGTTCATTGTGAGAGGCCTTCTGGTCGTAGTACGCCTTGCGTCCTTCAGCGGATTTTTCCAGGTTTTTCTGGGCGAAAGCAAAAGTGTTTCTGAGGTGTACATTCAAATCTTTCATGTATTGTTGTGTAGTGTAGGCTGTCGCCATGGCGGCGTCGCCTGGTTGGTACAACAGGTGTAGAGGGAGAGTCATTTGTCGACCGGTCATCATCTCGAAGGGAGAGATGCCAGTTGATGTGTGTGGAGTGGCTCTTATGGCCATGAGGACCAGAGGGAGTTTCACGTCCCAGTCCTTGTGGTTTGCAGCCACGTATTTCTTCAAAATACTCACCACAGTTCTGTTTGCTCTCTCTACTTGGCCTGAAGCCTGTGGGTGGTAGCCGACATGAAAGTTGGCCTTGACGCCTAGCGTCTTCCACAGTTCTTTCATCACTTCACCTGTGAAGTGTGTACCTTGGTCTGAGTTCACCCTAAGGGGAAGTCCAAACCTTGAGAATATATGATTCATTAACAACATAGCAGTGGTTTGTGCTGTGTCGTTAGGAGCTGGTAGGCATTCTACCCATTTGGTGAATGCACAGGTTACCGTGAGAAAATATTTATTTCCTCTAGAGCTCTTAGTGAGTGGTCCAACCCAGTCGATCTGGAGGTCAGACCATGGGAATGCAATGCCTCTGCTTTGCAGTGGTGCTCTGTGAAGTGGTCTGGTTGGCTGAAACTGGCCACAGACCACGCACCCTTCAATGTAGTCCTTGACATCCTTTTTCATTCCAGGCCAATAGGCAATTTGTTTTAATGCCGTCAGCGTGGCTTTATCTCCTTTGTGTCCTGCGGACGGGAGATCATGGGCATGAACTAACATCACCCCCCTTTGGTCATGGGGAACCACGAACACAGGTGAGGACGTTGGTCCATGAGCGAAAGTTAAGATGCCCTTGATTAGTTTTAGCTGTTTGCGCAGCTGATAGAGGACCTTAAGGTCTGGATCGGAATCCAGGTCGTCTTTAGACGGACTATTTTTGTTCGGATCGGTCAGGTACAGTATCATGGAGTTGATAGCAGGATCCGACTTCTGTAGTTGGATGATGTCTGGGTCAGTCAGTGCAGGTCGTACAGAGACTGCGTTGTCAGCAGGTCTGGCTGCGGCCTGGGCACGTGTGACTGCCATAACCCTGACCGTAGGTTGTATTGACAGAGTCTTGATTAACCAGGAGGGGTCGAAGGACCATAGAGGACCTTCGTCGGCTCCTTCTTTGGCTAAGGAATCTGCAATGTCATTGTAATGCTTGTCATCGCCTGGGACTCTAGAATGCCCCGGAACTTTCTTCCAGTAGATCTGTAAGTCATGTGATGTCACCAAGTGATCACACGCTATGAAAAGCTCTTTGTGTTTGACCACTTTTCTGTCGCTTGTTAGGAAACCGTTCTGTTTCCACACAGCGAGGTGACAAGCGAAACTCAAACGAGCATAGTTAGAGTCAGTGCAGATGACTAGCGTCTTGATGGAGCGTTCTACTACCATCTGGAGAGCTATTAGGATTCCTGCAATCTCAGCGTACTGAGAAGTCTGAGAGCCTAATTTGAGTCTGAGATCCTAATTTGTAGCTGAAAGTTATCTGCTCTTGGTCTTGGAGGAGGACCCCTCCAACACCTGCTCTGCAGATCTTGTCGCGGAGGAATGAAGATCCATCCACGTACAACGTTGTCATATCTTTGCAGATATTGTCATCAAAGAAGTGGTGATTCGGGTCTTCAGTTACTGGGGGTTTTACCTCAACCGGCGGCTGGGTGGCTGGTACATCTTGTGTACACTTCTGGCAGATTGCCAAGTCCGTCCCCAGATGTGACTTCTTGTTTTGACCATAACGTATGTCTAGGTTAAAACTTTGAAGCGCCATGAGCCACGTTGCAACACGTGAGTTTGTCACCACACCATCTCTGATGCGTTCACTGTTAAGAAAGGTCACTGGCTGGTGTTGTGTTTCCACAATGATTTTCTGTCCACCAATGTAGCTGGAGAAATGTTTAACTGCCCACACTGTGGTCAGTAAAGCTTTCTCACAGTCTGAGAATCTCAACTCGGGGCCTGCCATCGTTTTGCTGGCATAGGCTACTACACGTTTGTCTCTGTCGTGTATCTGGTACAGACCTGCACTTATGCAATGAGCTGAGAAGCCCACTTCCAAGTAAAACTCTTTGTTGTAGTCTGGGTAGACTAAACAAGGGGCTGACTTGATCCTGTTTATAAGAGCGTCCATTGCCTGTTGCTGTTTGTCAGTCCAAACAAATGGTACGTCTTTTTTAAGGAGTTCAGTCAGTGGTTTCGCAAGGTCCGCATAGTTTTCGATGAACTGGTTCGAGTAGTTACACACGCCCAGAAAACTTTGTAGTTCTTTGAGATTGGTGGGGACTTTGAGATTGTCGAGGCCTTGGGTGCGAGTCAGCTGTGGTTGTACTCCGTCAGGACCTACAAGTAGGCCAACGTAGTCCACTTTGGTTCTGCACCATTGACATTTCGACAGCGATATTTTAGCACCAGCAGTTGTCAGCTGATTCAGAACGTGGTCGATCTCAGCCAAATGTGAGTCCAGTGTTGGCTGCCTCAAAAGGACATCGTCCACGTAGATCAGTGTCCCACGCTCGTGGGCGTCTGGACATGCTTTGTTCAAGAAGATGTTGAACTCTGCAGGTGAGTTAGCGTAGCCAAAGGGACACCTGTTAAAGGTGTACTGACGGCCACCAAAAGTGAAAGCTAGTTTGTACTGGTCCTCGGCGCGCACAGGGATGGTCCAAAAACCAGAGGCGACGTCGAGGGTCGAGAAGTACTTACCATTGGTGACCTTGGGCAGTTCCTGTTGGAGTTGCGTCATAGGCCATCTGGATAAGGGAACTTGTTTGTTTAGCTTTCGGTAGTCTATAGTGAGTCTCCACTTACCATTTGGTTTTAACACCGGCCATAAAGGCGCAGAGTAAGTGCTGTTACAGTATCGGATGATACCTTTTTCTAACAGGTCATTAATGATTTCTCTGATAGGTTGATGTGCTGCCAGAGGAATCTTGTACTGTCTGACAAATGCAGGGGGAGCATTAGGCGGGGTTGGGATGCTCACTGTGTGGAGCGTGGTCAACCCACAATCCATCGAGTCAGCTGAGAATGATTTCTCATACGTTAAAAGAACTTTGCGAAGTTTGTCCCTTTCTTCATCAGTTTTCAGGGCGTCGGCTTGAGCGACCACCTGTTCAATCTGTGAAGCAATTGAGAGGGGTTCTTGTCCTTTGGGGAGCTCCATTGAGTCCCTTTCAGTGTCGTGAAACCTGTCTACAGGTAGGGCACTATAAGTTTGAGGACCTAGACTGTCTCCTCGGTTGAAACCGAACCGGTTGACTGTGTCATGGTCGGAATCATTGGGGGAGAAGAGAGCTATGGCCTGTGTTGGTTTCGTGAACAAGACTTGCCCCGTGTGTTGATTTGGGATCAAGTTTTCTGGGAGTCCTCCCAGAAATGGAATGCTTAGCTCAAAATCATGAAAATCAGTAGAGATCAACCATCCTAGCTGTGTGTTTTTTGGGATCAGTACCTCTTCTGTGCTTGTGTTGCACACAGCAACAGTCGTGGTTCTGCAGTCGAGGGTCACTTGGCATGTGGCCTCCATGGACAGTCCTAAGTTGAAAAACATAGGAGATGGTTGAAAGTATGCCTGTTTTGTGCTACTAGCTTGTCCTTTCATGATGTGACACATCACTGGCTTGTTCATAACCTGAGGTGGTACCGCAGTGTTATGGCTGTTAGCAATCTGGCAGACCTCTGGAATGGTCTGTCCAGCCTTAAGGTTCTCTGTGGTCAGCACAGGAGAGTCCTTTGTGGCCGTATCCAGTGACCACAGTACATTGTTGTTGATGTCCACTCGGACACCTAATCTTACCAAAATGTCAGAGCCTATGTAGGTTGCATGTGGTAAGTTCGGGACCACGAGGAACGGGTGATCCAGTTCTCGTTGGTTCCAGATTAGTTTCAGGGCAATGATCCCTATTGCGGTCATTACCTGTTTATCGTTGGGGTCTAACGAAAAGCGGAAAGCCTTTTTGTTCATATCTAGACCCAACTGTTTCTCAACCAAGGTTCCATAGAAAGCTTGGCTGATCGCTGATTTCTCCGTCCAAGGAGACAAAACAGCATCATCGGCGTGGGATCCTTGGATCTCAACACCTTTGACTACCCGTGGTAGGTAGTGTTCAGTGGGTGCTGACTGTTCCAGCTCGCAGAGGAGGCTCTCTTGTTGGGCCTTTTCTGCCTCACCTGTTGCTGAAGGTTCACTTACCGGGATTGTGCTCTCGTTGGAGGACCCCTTTGTGCCTTCCGCGGTACCTGCTGTTAGACAGTCAGTGTCACCTTGTGTAGGCATATCGATT
>JBBPBX010105195.1:0-11620 GCA_038048925.1 Garcialebias charrua | reverse complement strand
CTGTATCAGGACACATGATTGGCTGTAGTCCCTTCTCCTCTGTGATTGGATGTAACACTTCCTGAACTTTGGGAGTTTTTCTCCCAGTTTTTAACACATTTTTATCTTGTATTTTATTTATATTTTAAATCTCTGAAATACACTGAAAACAGTACAGACCTTATGTATGAAATGTTAATAGATTGGCCCACTAATTCATGTTAATCCAAAGTCTAAAACATAGACCCCATTGTTGTTTTATTTTATTTATTTATTTCTAGTCTACAATTAGTTACACTATTGTGAATATGGAGACTTTCATCATGTTTCAATCCATGCTCTGAGAGACTGTAAAACGCAAAGCAACTATGTATTTTATTTAAAAAAAAATAAGAGTCAACTTTGTTCATCGTTTTTCCCAGCAACAGTGCAAATAATAGGTCAGCAGGTGTCGCTCTTCTCTTAAATAGCTTTCCCGGAAAACTAGTTGATTACTTGCTCTCAACTTGGGTTTATGGATGAACATTTACATTAAAATATTTGTTGTTTATACTGTTATTCACTTATTTTTTATTTTCTATACATAAGACTTGGCACATGTATTACATATTGTACAATTGTTCTATTTTTGCAAAAATAATATGACTGTAACTTTCCACTTGTTTTTTTTTCGTTTTATGTTCCCCTTGTCTTTTTTCATTGTTTTGAATTTTATTGTTATCTTTTGTGATGTTGATAATAAAGATTAAAAAATATATATATATCTTCCATTTCTGCTTCCTACTGTAAGTTTCAAGACACCTGATTGGTTAAAATCCTTACTTCTCTGTGATTGGCCACAAGTTTTACTAGAAAAAAGTGTCAGATGAGCTTTTGCCTTTAGTTCAGTGCAGATCTTTTTATAGCGTTGTTATCTCTCTACGGATCTGCGAAGGATTAAACTATCATGGAAGATCATCAGGAAGTAAGTGATGCTTCTCTTAGAATTTATATTATTTTTGTTGAGCAGAAAAGTAACATATTGCACTGATAAACTATAACGATTTCTAGTAAAATAAACAGGAAAACATCAAAAATCCCCCTGGTCACTTGTGATCAATTTACTCAAATAAAATCAAAGCAGCTCTGCTCCTCATAGTGTTAGCCTATTATTATTTTATATACATAGACCGTGACATGTTTTTAAAAAGGTGTTAGAACCTTTATTTTATTTATTTTTTAAATTCATTAATTGTGCATTTGTTTTTATTGGACCCAGTTTTTATTTGAGTATTTTATCTGCATTTTTTTTATTTTAATTTTTTGATGCGATCATGTGTGAGACACTATCCACTTGGCTGTTCCTCGTCTTGGTTGCATTTCTGGTTGAGTTTTATCTTGATTTTATCTAATGTTCAGACACTGTAGCACTAGATCTGTTGTATGTAAAGTGTGTTACAAATTAAAGTTATTATTATTATTATTATTATTATTATTATTATTATTATTATTATTATTATTATTATTATATATGAATGTTTTTTGTTCAGTGACCTGAGATTACTTCTGTTGTGAATTGGCCCTGGTTAACCTGTCCTTTGTCTGGTTATGATCACAGGAACAAATACAAAACTTTGGCAAACGCGTGGTTGAATTACTAAGAAGTACCATGTCCAATGAATCAGTCCCACTGTCACAAAACCGTAAGTGTCCGGTTCACATTTTTCAAGATTTAGCAGTACCAGTAATGTACCCTGATGTATGCTCAATAATCCAGGTAGAAAAATCAAAAAAAAAAAAAAAACTAAGTCTGGTCCTCTGGACATTCAAAAAATAAAAATAAAAACAAAGCAAAAAAATTGTAGAAACGTTTCGTCTTTCGTCCGAAAGACTTCCTCAGTCTGAGCTGCTGTGTTCAGCTCAGTCTTATAAATAGCACCCTCTCACAGTGCATCAACCAGTTGGCTGATGACAGCCTGAAACCAGCTGCTCACATGAGCAAGGCGGACCATCAGCCTGACGATGGAGGCCTCCTTTTTTCCTGGTTTCGGCTGTCATCAGCCAACTGGTTGATCCACTGTGAGAGGGTGCTATTTATAAGACTGAGCTGAATACAGCTTCTCAGACTGAGGAAGTCTTTCGGACTAAAGACGAAATGTTTCTACATTTTTTTTGCTTTGTTTTGTTTTTCTATGTATTGTTCATATGTTAAAGATGGGTGTCCTTGTTTTTACAGATGGTGTACTGGTTCAGGGACAGCAGCTGGCAGGGAGCAACATACAGCCGCCTGTCGTACAGCAGCAATCTGCTTGCAACATGGTGCAGGCTGGAACGAGACAGCGTCAGGTAGTCCAGGTGCAACAGAGGACTTCTGTTTGTTCTCCTCGTACATCAAGAAATACAGTGGATCACAATGTGGCCAGGTTTGTATGATTTGTACACTGTGTGTTCCCATGACCAGTGTGATGCAAGATCAGTGTGGAGAGTGGGGGTGAGGTTTTACAGGCTGAGATAAGATACACACATACCTATGTAGATTTACAAATCACACCTCACACCTTAACAGTAGGGGTTTGTTCTTTGTTATTCTAATTCACAGATGAGGCTGTTCCCACCAGGTTGTGACAATCATCTGGGAATCAGTGTCCTAAGGCTGCATTATACATTTTTAAAAGTTGGAATCCGAATTCTAGAACAGCCTTCCCTTAGCAAAAATTAGTATATTAAAGTATACTTCAAGTATACTTTTTAGGTCCTTATCTGACTTCAAATATACTTTTTAAGTACTTATCTGAGATATACTAAAAATAAGTTTATTTAAGTGCACTACTTATTTTATCCTTTAAAATAAGGCTGTGTAGTAATATGACTTGAAGTATACTTTTTAGGTACTTTAAGTTTACTTAAAAAAACTACAAAATGGAGTAGAATTACACAATAAGTACATTGAAAGTCTAATTAAAAAAATCTCAAAAAGCTAAGTCTGGTCCTCTGGACATTCAAAAAACAAAACAAAGCAGGGAAACTAAACAGCCACTGGCCAAAAGGATGGCCCAGCACATAAGATCAACATCATCAGGTCAGGACTCTGCGGTCTACACTCATCTCCAGGNAAGTACTGTATTTAAGTTAACATTTTATAACTGTATACTATAAATTAATGGTGGATAATAGATATTTTTCCCAAATTATGCAATTTCAATTTAATGAAATTGGCACGTTCATGTATTTTTCATGACTAATAACAATTTATAGTATTTTCATTGAGTCACACAGCTTGAAACTGAATATTTAAAATCCAAAGGAACAAAAGGGTGATTTAAACATTTTATGATTTTTACTGCATTGATATAAACACATTGATGAAGGTATTGATGTAAAACATGTCCAGTTTGGATTCCATCTGATCAATGAAAGATTCATCACACCACCCCTTCAACAGTTGTTGTTTAGTGTACCCCCTGTGTAAGCTCTGTATAGCGTGGAGTGCAGACATATTTTCTCTACAGTTCTGAGCTTTCGCACCACCATCTTGCTGGCAGGTTCAGGATGGATCCCCTTACAAAAAATAAACAGAAAATATGTCAAATAAACTAATAAATAAAAATGTGTAAAGGGACAGGGGAGCAATTTGGTAGGACACAGTGGGATAGATTTGTGAGAGTTAAGATTTTTACTTAACTTGCAAATACTACTAATTGATAGTAGTTGAGCCTGCATTTTTTTCATTACCTACAAATACAAACTATTCTGAACAAGTTAGGAGAGAAATATATACTGTATTTGACACAAGTAATATTGAGATTATGACAAATTTCACATAGCACTATTAATATACAGGTGGGAAAGTTATTACAATGATTGTTGTTGTTATTATGATAATCATAATGATCATATACTAAATGATGTAACAGAAAATAATGTGTTCCCCTTTTTTTTTCCTTTTACCTGTGTTCTTGGATTGGGCCATCTTTGTAAATCTCTTGTGCAGGCCAGTGCAGGAGGAACAGTTGGCAGCTGGAGTTGGGAGTAGTGTGCAGTCTGGTAAAGAAGAGCGACTACATGGTTACAGAAACCTTTACCAGCTGCACAACTCTTGGAGCTATTGGACATGTTTGTGCTGCTGTTGTTTGGCATACTGTTTTTTGCACTATTAGTGCTTTTGGTGTTTTATTCGTTTAGCATTGTATTTTAGATCTTATTACTGTTTTATTTACAATTTATACTTTTAGCGCATTTAGTTCTTTTGTTGTCCCTTTGCCTAATTTTTTTCACCCTGCTGCCCCAGCACACCACAGCATAGAAGAAGAAGAAGCTGTAGGCCACCACACAATTTTGTTCCATCACATGTACCACATGTGATGAGAATGACAATAAAGAAACCATGACCTTGATCTCCTACTCATAATAAAAATGAAAAAATTGTAACAGGCATAATATCCTAAAATGTCATCTCTACTCAGGTGTACAGTATAAAGGTGGTTGTAAGTTTTAAAGGAAAGGGAAAAAAACTGTTATACACAACCAACTAATTATCAATAAACTATAAATGTATTATTTTATATTATTTTAATATTTAAGTTCTATTTTTGAATTTCAACCATAAAGCTTATCTCACACAAAGACATTGTTCAGCAGTCCTACTGGGTCCAGACTGTCTAAGGTTGCTTTCTACTGACTGACTCCAAGGTTATTGCTGCACACCATGGAAGCACAGGATATTTGACTATTTCCCTGCCAAAAACAGGGTAATGGGTAGGAGGGAGGGTTACCATTGACAACTCTGAGATCTCCAAAGTGACCATCTGAAAATAAAAAAAGAAGAAAACCTATTAAAAGAGAAGGGTCAAGGGGAACCCGTGGGGCGGCTAAATCTGTCACAGCTCTTTAAAAAAGGGTCATTTCTAATTAAGAGCTCTGGCAGCTAGAGCTGGTTGGTGACTTCTACATTTGACCTAATGAAAAATAGTGAGTCTGCTGAGAGAAGCTGGGAGTTGTAGTTTAATCCTTGGTATTAAAATACATTCTTTTAGCTGCTACAGAAGATGAATCACATGGTGCAGGACAATGGAAAGTATATTGAAGTTGTTGTGTGGAAGTTCAGAGCATTATTGGCTCAACAGGAGTCCCTAAAACACACTGTGTATCAAATCTACTACAACTACAACACATCAGCACAAAGGCAGAGTGGGATGAGTAAAGAGATTCACCAGGGCCTCATGTATCAACGGTGCGTACGCACAAAAACCTTGCATACGCCATTTTCCATGCAAAACTCTGTATGTATCAAAACAGAACTGAACGTGGAAATGTGCGCAGCTCCACGGCAACTCCAAGGCTGGCGTACGCACGTTTCTTGTGGTTTTGGTTCCATTGGCGACACCTAGAGGTGATTCTGAGAAACTATTCATGATGTGAAAATCATTATTGTTCACACCAAACACACATGATTAACAATTATTACATCCACATGGACGCAATTAGAATATAACTATTCTATGATTTGGTTAATTATAACATTTTGTTGCTTATGTATAAGGCACATAAAGGCATGTTGCCTGACAATATTCAAACACATTTTGTTAAAAGAGAGAGTGTATATTTTCTTAAAGGAATTGAGATGTTTGTGAAGCCTTATTTTAGTAGTAGTTTGAAGGAACGATCCACAATAATTCAGGGAATAGGATTGTGGAATGGTTTGGAAGATACTGTTAAGAATGCCAGATCACTGTGTACATTTAAGAGACTGATAAAGACGAGTTTCTTGGAAGAATATGGGAATCGTTAATACATATATCTACTTAAGTTGTTGTCTGATTTGATTAAGATGTTTGAGTTTTTATGTTTTTAATTTAGCTAGATTGTTATTTTCTTTTTGAATTAAATTTTTATATATAATTTGATTTACATTAGAATTGAGTAAAAAGGGGCAGTTTTCATAAGACTAGTTCTTCTTCTGCCACCTTTCATTTTATTTAATTTACTTTTTGTTATTGTATTGTATGTATAATTGTCATGTTTTTAAATGAAATGAATACATTTTCAAAAAAATAAAAATAAATAACAAAATAACCTGCAAAAGATATAAAAAACAGAAAGACTGAATAGTCTTGCACAGCTTCAATTCTTGTTTTTTGGTTATTTTTAGCTGTTTTAGCAGTTGAAAAACGTGATGCATGATGGGACAAGACGACATTCCTCTGGTGCAAGGCATATTTAAATGAATTTGCATATTTATATGGAGGCGTGTCAAAGGCGGAGTCGGCCACTCTCTCATGTGCGCTCACTTCCACGTTGATTGTGATGTACAAAAGCAATGTGCGTGGATTCCGGCGTACGCACAGTTTGATACATCTGGATTTTTTTGTGCGTACGCCGTTTTCTGGATTTGACCGTACGTCACTTTTCAGTAAGAAGTCCACGCAAGTCTTTGTACGTACATGAGGCCCCAGGTGCTTGAAAGGGATCGTAAGTATTATATTGGACTACCCAAGTATAAAAATCAAACTTTCACATGTTTTTGATTTTTACATGTGCTATCAACCACAGTTTTACTTTAACATCTAACAATGCACATATAAGATAAGATAAGATAAATCTTTATTGATCCCACAGGAAATTGTCGTGACAGAGTTTCAGTACAAAGGAACATACAAAAGGAATCACACAAGATATAAGAATTAACAGAATATAAAAATAAATGTGTCAGCAATTAATTTCTAAACAGGTCAGGTGCAGACATTTGTGAAATATTTTAATGTGAAAACATTAAAGTGTTTATTGTAGTACATGATTAATTTTATTATTCTATGTGTAGAAAGGGGGAGGAGTTGAAAAGTGTAATAGCCACAGGGAGGAAGGACTTCCTGTGTTGTTCTGTGGAGCACCTCGGTGGTCTCAGTCTATGAAGGTAAAGCCCCCAGTATACCTGCGCATACTTCCTATACGCCCCTGAACGACGTACGTACGCTCTGGCAAAAGCGTAGCCCCGTGTAGCCCCTCAGGGCACGAACGCGCAAAGCTCTTTTTTTACGACCGCGTACGCTTGAGCGGTGTCTGACCATAAACTTCCCCGGTGCCGGACTGTTATGTTACACAAATGAATTAAATTCCTCTTCTTTATCGCTGATCGGGCCTTTTCTTTTGTTTTTTTGCCAAAAGTCAAGTACAGGTAGTCCCCGATTTACGAGCGAGATCCGTTACAACGAGGCGCTCGTAAACCGGAAATCTCGTAATTTGGAACGGCCGCCATTTCTCTCGTAAATCCGGAAATCCGCTCGTAAATTGGAACGGTTTTCGCTAGCGCGACTAAAAACACTCTATTTTCATCTAAAAACTACTTTTGAGTGCATAAAAATGATCGGAAACGTGTGTTTATATGCTTAACTAACTAACTGTAGTGAAAAAACACATGAAAACTCAGTATTTTTTTCGTTTTTTCCAAAAATTCGCAGCTCGTAAGTCTGGAACCTCGCAGATCAGAGCGCTCGTAAATCGGGGACTACCTGTAATCGCTTCTTCCTCCATTCACTCGATGACTGAAATGAATGAATTCATGTCCTACCTGGCTGCGCAATGTTTTAAATATTTCCTGGTGGGCTGTGGGCTGCAGGAAAAGTGCTCTCTGTTATTATTTTTATTTATGAGAGAACTTTTTATAACATATGAAGTAGAAACACCGCAGCAGAACACCGCAGCTGGCTGCTCATGAGTTCTAGAGTTTTCTCACTGAGCTGACGAGCTGTCAATCATTTCAGTAGGCGTGTCAGCAAGTGACCAATCAGCGACCTCAGTTCTGCGCGCAGAGGGGACAGCTGCAGCTCTGCTCACATGACAACAAGGATTTGGAGCGAAAACGCGAGCATTTAAATAAAATAAAAAAGCTATAACAGCGAACGCGTGTGCACCGAATGCGTGCGTAGAGTGGCGTAAAGGGAGGACGCTGAGCTCTATTGGAGGCTTAAGAGTCCAGGGTGTCATGCAGGGGGTGTGACGTGTTGTTCAGGATCTGGAGCAGGTTCCTCAGCAACTTCTGCTCAGACACCTATGTCAGAGACTGAAGGTCCACTCCCAGAACTGAACCAGCTCCATTGATGAGTTTATTGAGTGTTGGTTTCAGCTTTTTTCACCCTGCTGCCCCAGCACACCACATCATAGAAGAAGACGCTGAAGACCTCAGAGTGATGAAACATCTGCAGCATGGTCCTGCAGACTAATAGATGGATGACTGACTTTTCTTTCATCTAAAATGGAGCCTCGTGGTCTTTATGTTGGGTATTGTTTGAGTGCATTTCCTTCTATAGGTTAGGCTAGTCTTGCATGGCAGGAAAAAGACTGCAGTTCAGCACCCTTTAATGTTAATGTTCTATGGTCCCTTGTCAAGGCTTTGTCTGTTAAGTTCTTTTGTTGTCCCTTTGCCTAATTAAAACCTCGGAGAGCCTTGCTGATTACACAAAGACCCTTTTTTGGGGCAGAGGAAGGTGGAAGTCATGTGTTTCCATGTGTCAAGTGTGTGTGTGTGCATAAAGGTACAGCTGATTTGACTTAGTCATAGTTTAAGAGATGTGTGCAGAACAGCACACACAGATGACCCATGCATACAAAGAAATGGCTTTCACAAATAACAATGAGGTTATTCATTTGTAATGGACCTACCCAGGGTCAAACTAGGGTTTTCGAACTGTCCAGTGATGACCTTTACTGACCACTCAGTAAAGCAAGACATTTACTACAAAATCATTCATTTAGCTATAATCTGATAAATATAGTCACCAAAAGAGACTATTTCTATCTTTGATTTTATTCTAATGTGATCAAAAGAATAACTTTTGTCATTTTCATGATGTGTGCTTTTAAGCTGTGTCATTCTGTAAGAGTTAAACTGTGTTCACTGCTGTGTTTAAAGGTGAAGCCTTCGGGTCACAGAGACCGGACGGTTTTGTTTAGAAACTCAGAGACAGTCTCATGAGCAGGGCTCCAGCTTTATCTATCTTTTTCCTAAACATTTCTCTCTGCTGCTGCTTGTAACCTTGGGCCTGATAAGGCAAGTGAACTCCTCTCTGTGTTCCTGCTTTTTAAGTTCTAAGCTTGTGTGTTGCATACAAAACAGTCCGGCGCCGGGCAGTTACAACGCGCTTGTGTTCGCCGTCGTAAAATTTGAGCTTGGCGCGTACATGCCCTGCGGAGCTACGCTTGAGCCTCTGCGTACGAACAGCGTAGAGCGGCGTACTGCCGTACGCAGAGCTATGGGTGAGCCTTAAGTGGGGGGACAGTTGAACCCGGAGGCCTCCACCTCTATTTAATGATGGACGGTTTCTTTTCACAAAGATGGCCTCCTTTACTCCTCTCTCAAACCATCGTTCCTCTCTATCAAGGATGTGAACATCTTCATCCCTGAAAGAGTGACGTCTGGCCTGGAGATGAGTGTAGACCACAGAGTCCTGACCTGATGATGTTGATCTTCTGTGCTGGTCCATCCTTTTGGCCAGTGGCTGTTTAGTTTCCCTGATATAAGACATTTCTGTGGATATCCTAACTGGGCCTTCCTGAAAGCAGAGAAGAAGCCCAAACAGGACTCCATCCAGCCATCAGGTGAAAAGAAGGAACCCAGACCCATGTCAGTGGTCATTTCGTATGCTGCGGGAGTTTTAGAGTCACAGTCAGAGAGTCTTTATTGTCATTTGCACAGCATGTGGTACATGTGATGAAAACGAGATTATGTACACAGGGTCCCAGTTACATCCAACAACAAATGCAAGAGAAAAACAGTAATAACATCTAGGATTAACTAAGAAAAACATCAACTAGTAATACACTAAGCCCTAATGTAATAGAAAAACATCATGGTCACAGATGAACACAGCAACAGAAACCAGATCAGCATCAGCATGATGTGATATTTTGCAGTGTTTATTCTTATTGATTATTTATTCATGAGTCTAACAGCCTCAGGGTAGAAGCTGTTCCTCAGTCTAGTGGTTCTACATTTGATGCTCCTCAACCTCCGTCCTGAGAGGAGTGGGGCAAAGAGTGAGTGTGCTGGGTGAGTGAGGTCTTTCATGATGCAGGTGGCTCTTTTCCTGCATCTGGAGGTGTAAATGTCTGTGATGGTGGGGAGACTGACTCCAACTGACTCCAATAGAGAAACTAAGATGTTTATTTTCTAAACATAATGTCCCAGTGGCTTTTAAACCCCAAAAATATATTATGGCAAAGAACTGATTCATCCCAAAGATCCAGTCCCCCGGCACAAACAGAGTAATATTGTGTATGCTGTTCAGTGTCAGGAGGGCTGTGATCAGTCTTATATCGGGGAAACTAAACAGCCACTGGCCAAAAGGATGGCCCAGCACAGAAGATCAACATCATCAGGTCAGGACTCTGTGGTCTACACTCATCTCCAGGCCAGCGGTCACTCTTTCAGGGATGAAGATGTTCACATCCTTGATAGAGAGGAACGATGGTTTGAGAGAGGAGTAAAGGAGGTCATCTTTGTGAAAAGATACCGTCCAGCTAAAGGCAGGCAGTTCACCCGCACAGCTCAGTGCAGGCAGCCACCTATTGGTGGAGGCCTCCGGGTTCAACTGTCAAAAGAAAACAAAATGTGCAGGAGAGGTCATAAAAAACAATAATTAGGCTTAAAAACGCACCCCCCTTCTAAAATAAAATAAAAAAGAAAGAATAAAATCATAAAAGCTTTATACATAAACTTACATCTTTTATTTAAACATACACAATTACATACCAAAGAAAAAGATAATAGTTGATATTAAATAAATTCAAACTGTCAAAAAATATTCAACTTTTGAAATAAAATAAATAAAAACTAATGTGTTAGAAAATCAATAATGTTTGTTTAAACTTTCTTTTAAATACAGATAATGTTGTACATGATTCACTTAATTGTTTCAACCTGTTCCACAGCACAACACCCTGATACATGAATGAAAATTTAGCAACAGTGGTTCTACAGAAGGGGATATGTAAATCATACCTCCTTCTTGTAGAGTATGAATAATAATAAGAATTAAACTCAAAGACATTAAGGAAAATATTTAGGTAAAGAAAGTGGAATACTTATAACTTTATACATAAGGATTCCTGTTTGATACTTATTCACATCATAGATTGTAAGAATTTCTATTTTTTAAAGAGAGGTGTGGATGGAGCTAAATACGGAGAGTTAGTGACAATTCTTACAAAATACTTTTGAAGTGTATGAATTGACTGCAAGTAAGAAGGATAGGTACTAGCCCAAACTAAATTACAGTAAGAAATATGGGGATAAATTAAACTATTGTACAAAGTCAATAAAGATTAAATAACAAAGCTGACAAATTGAAGCAACATGATCTGAGAAAATTGTTTTGTACACAAACTAATAACTATAATGTTGAATAATTATTAGAAACATTAACTAATATATTACCATTTCAGTGCTGTGGAAACGATTTACATGTAGAATTCCTTCTGCCTCTCAACTATCAGCTGCTGTAAGTCCTCACAGAGCTGCTCACTTCCTGAAGTGAAAAGTCTCCAAAAACCAGCAGGAGCTGAAAAAAAATTATAACCTGCTGTTTACTGGAAATAACTTTGGCTTCTCTGAAGACAAACCGCTAAAATATAAAGTTTTAAATGGCTAAATTGGACGGATCGCGTTTGT
>JBBPBX010105193.1:0-11620 GCA_038048925.1 Garcialebias charrua | reverse complement strand
GACCATCTGCGTCTACTCTTGCTTGTAAAACATCTGGTCTCACTATCTGTTCCTGCCTCCTTCGTTGCACCGGCTTTACACTTTTGCTGCGGGATAAGGGGCGTAATGAGGTAGTGGACTCTTCCTCTTCTTCATCACTTAAATTATCTCCCCACAAATTTCCGTTCCAGTTAGAGGGATTCCAACCCGTACCTAACCCAGCTACAAAAGCCCGTACTCTTTTGGGTGATACAGACCGTTTCGTCTTCCTCTTTTTTTCTCTTTTTAACATGGACACCTGAGCCACTGCTTCCTCAGCAATCCGGGCCATATTTTCTAGCTGTGTAGTTAACAACTGCACATGCTGACGCTGTAATGAAGAGGTCAACTCGGCTTCTTCAAGTGCCTTTTTCTGTTTCAAACTTACTTCATTCTGCCTCTTCCAGGCAGTGGCACAAACCCACAAACGCCGTTGCAGTCCGTCTATTGGCGTTTTTATTTTCACGTCTACTGCTCGTAGAACTTCTAGCAAAGTCTCAGGGTCTCCATCTCGTAGAGACCCCTCCCAAGACTCGCAACGTCCTGCTCCATCTCTCAGGCACAATGCTATGGACTGATAACAGGGTATTTCCCATCCTGGTAGTATTTCAGTCCTGTCCTGTGTCTTATCTCCCTTTGCTGATTTTCTCTTGAACATTCTTTTGAGCATTATGTAGTCTCTCTTTATAATCCTTCCAGCAACGCCAAAATGTTTTATGAAATATTATTTTACAAATATTTTATGAATTTTTATTCATAAATGTTTTATGAAATATTATTTATGCAGGATCGAGAGAGATCGGCAATTATCCTCAAAAGAATATCACAGCTCAAGAGACTTTACACTGGAAACTATTTTATGTTTAAAAACAAATGTTCTTTATTTTAACCATTAAATAGAAAACAAACCAGAAAACAAACAAGTAACATACATACATACATACATACAAGTATTAATGCATAAACAGATACTCTTACCGTTTGACATCAAAGTGAGAGAGCCGTTCGTCAATCACAGGCAGAGCGAGCATTAAAACAATCCGGGCGATTGCACATCCCCGTCCGACTCTAACTAACTCTGGGAGCTCAGCTCGTTTCTTTTTATTCCTTTAGACAAGAATCACTTGCGAAACAGAGTTGGCCGGGTTCTTTCCACAAGTAATACTTTATCCAAAGCAACAAAGTTCCAGAGATGCCTATGTGATGAACTCAGGAGATGAAACTGACTGTTCCTATGATGGAATCAGCCCAGTTTCAACTTCTCATAACAAAATTCCAAAGATGCCTATAGTGATGAATAACAAAATTCCAAAGATGCCTATAGTGAGGAATAACAAAATTCCAAAGATGACATAGTGATGAAATTAGGAGTTGAAACTGACTGTTTCTGTATCAGCCCAGTTTCAACATCTTATCTCACAACCAGTGACAAGACTGGAAAATTACACACAATGTTTCAGACTTTCTTAGTTACATATAATGTCTGAATGTTTCAGACTTTCTTGGACTGATCAGAGAACAAACTTATTTATTCATTATTCAGGGCATCATCTTGAAGTCCTGATACCAGTAAGTTCAGAGCCTCCTCATCAGCCTTCATCTTCCTCTCCTTCACTTCCATCCACATCTTCCAGAAGATCTTCAGTCTCTTTCAAGTCAGGCTGTGGCTTTAGAGGCTTGCCCGTCTGACTTAACAGGCAGTCAACACCCAGCAGCTCACCTATGGAAAAATAAAACAAACACAGATAGCAAAACAGTTCTTTACTCTTTATACATATTAGTGACTCAGACATTTGGAAATCTGCATAAATACGCCTCTTTAATGAAGACAGAGAACTCCATGACATTAATGAATACATACTGCTGTACTCACAGAGGAAACTGTCTTGCAGGCGTGTGCCGGAGTCCAGGAAGATGGAGCAATGCAAGGGCTCCTCACAGCAGATGAAGAGGGACTCCTCTCAGAGGATGAAGAGGGACTCCTCTCAGAGGATGAAGAGGGACTCCTCTCAGAGGATGAAGAGGGGACTCCCCTCAGAGGATGGAGACGGACTCCTCTCAGAGGATGAAGAGGGGACTCCCCTCAGAGGATGGAGACGGACTCCTCTCAGAGGATGAAGAGGGGACTCCCCTCAGAGGATGGAGACGGACTCCTCTCAGAGGATGAAGAGGGGACTCCCCTCAGAGGATGGAGACGGACTCCTCTCAGAGGATGAAGAGGGGACTCCCCTCAGAGGATGGAGACGGACTCCTCTCAGAGGATGGAGACGGGCTGGGTGTTTTCCGGGCCACCAAGTTCGGCTTCAGTGAATCGAAAAGAGACCCACTAAAATGGGATTTAGTGAACTGAAATGACAAATGTAGCCAGTGCTCCATCCAGCTGGCTCTCCTAAACACCAGATCTGTCACGAATAAAACTTTCATTCTCCATGATTTATTTTGCTCAAACTCTCTGGACTTTCTGCTGCTGACAGAAACGTGGTTGAGACCAGGAGACAACAGCGCGTTTTCTGAGCTCTCCCCCTTGGGTTGCTCTTTCTTCAGCTCCCCACACCTGTCAGGACGCGGTGGTGGTGTTGCCACTATCTATAAGGACAAATTTAAATGCAGACTTCTGCCCACTAACACTTACTCCTCCTTTGAACTTCAGATGTTTGTGATCGAGCTCACCCCTAAGGTTTTATGTGCAGTTGCCTATCGCCCACCTAAATACAATAAGGAATTCATTCAAGAATTCTCTGAATTCCTGGCTGACATTATTTCCACCTATACCAGTTTTTGTATTTGTGGCAATTTGAATATTCATGTAAATTGTCCCACTGACTCACTGGCCTCTGAGATTTTAAAGCTTTTGGATTCTTTAACTTAACACAATCAGTCAAAAACCCCTATGATGAGTACAATTAATGGACTAAGTTTTCCCTCGCCCGGACGCGGGTCACCGGGGCCCCACTCTGGAGCCAGGCCCGGAGGTGGGGCACGCTGGCGAGCGCCTGGTGGCCGGGCTTTTACCCATGGAGCCCGGCCGGGCACAGCCCGAAGAGGAGACGTGGGTCCCCCTTCCCATGGGCTCACCACCTGTGGGAGGGGCCAAAGGGGTCGGGTGCAATGTGAGATGGGTGGTGGCCGAGGGCGGGGACCCTGGCGGTCTGATCCTCGGCTACAGAAGCTGGCCATTGGGACATGGAATGTCACCTCTCTGGTGGGGAAGGAGCCTGAGCTAGTGTGTGAGGTTGAGAGGTTCCGACTAGAAATAGTCGGACTCACCTCAACGCATGGCTCTGGCTCTGGAACCAGTTTCCTTGAGAGGGGTTGGACACTCTTCCACTCTGGAGTTGCCCCTGGTGAGAGGCGCCGAGCAGGAGTGGGCATACTGGTTGCCCCCCATCTTGGTGCCTGTACGTTGGGGTTCACCCCGGTGAACGAGAGGGTAGCCTCCCTTCGCCTACGTGTGGGGGGACGGGCTCTGACTGTTGTTTGTGCCTATGCACCAAACGGCAGCTCAGACTACCCACCCTTTTTGGAGTCCTTGGAGGGGGTATTGGAGAGTGCGCCTCCTGGGGACTCCCTTGTTCTACTGGGGGACTTCAACGCTCACGTGGGCAATGACAGTGAGACCTGGAGGGTAATAAATAATAATAATAATAATAAACTTTATTTGTATAGCACCTTCCAACAATGCCTTGCATTGACCAAGGTGCTTAACAGGATAAAAGGATGAAAAAAACTGGAACAATAAATCAATGAAAATAGAATAAGAAACAACAGCAATAAAAGAAGGCAATGGAAATAAAAAAATTCTACAAACTAAAACTTTTTGAACAAGAGGAAATAAAAAGGCAATGTAGATAAAAAATGTTACATATTAAAATCCCAAAAGTAATAACAGTTGCACACTGGAAGCTTATTTGAACTAGAGGAAATAAAAAGGCAATGGAAATAAAAAATGCTACATACTAAAATACCAAAAATAATAAAAGTTACACACTGAAAGCTTTTTTGAACAAGTGTGTCTTCAGTCTGGTTTTGAACAGAGTCAGATCAGAGGTGGCACGCAGCTCAAGGGGGAGACTGTTCCAGGCTTTAGGGCCGGCAACAGAAAATGACCGGTCTCCCCATTGTTTGTACCTTGAGTGAGGGACCTCCAGCAGGTGTTGACTGGCAGATCGTAAAGCTCTGCTGGGCTGATGGGCTTTCAAAAGTTCTGAGATGTACAGAGGTGCAAGTCCATTCAGAGCTTTGAAAACAAACAGGAGCAGCTTGAACTGTATCCTGAACTGAACCGGGAGCCAGTGTAAAGAGGACAGGACAGGAGTGATGTGTTCATATTTTCGTGTGTTGGTCAAAAGGCGCGCGGCAGAGTTCTGTACAAGCTGTAATCTGGAGATGGAGGATTGATTAATACCAACATACAAAGCATTACAATAATCAAGTCTGGAGGTCACAAAGGCATGGATGGCCTTCTCCAGATCAGCACGGCTGAGAAATGACTTGACTTTGGAGAGCAGTCGGAGTTGAAAGAAGCTGGTCTTGACAACAGAACTGATCTGTTTATCAAACTTTAAGTTGGAGTCAAGCTGCACTCCAAGATTTCTGACCACCGGGTTGAAGTGGGGGAGGGGGAAACCAACATTGGGACTGGGAAGGATGTTGCTGGTGTCATCAGGTGCACCAAATAAAATGCATTCAGTTTTATCTGTGTTTAGGTGGAGGAAGTTTTGAGAGAGCCAGTGCTTAATGTCATTTAAGCAGTTGACAAGAGTGTTTGAACTGAGTGAGGGGTTGGGAGTGACTGGCAGATAGATTTGTAAATCGTCTGCATACATGTGAAAAGACAGGTTATGACGTGCAATGATTGATCCTAATGGCAGCATGTAAAGAGAGAAGAGGACTGGCCCTAGAATAGATCCCTGTGGTACGCCAGAGGTCAGAGGGGTTGATGAAGAGGAGGACAGATCGCCTATCATGACAGAAAAAGTTCTCCCAGACAGGTAAGATTTGAACCACTCAAGCACAGCTCCCTGGAGGCCAACCTGCTGGGACAAGCGGTTGATTAGTACCTGATGGTCGACGGTGTCAAAAGCTGCTGAGAGGTCTAACATCACCAGCAGTGCAGGGTTTTTTGCATCCAGAGACAGAAGAATGTCATTCTGTACTTTGAGCAGTGCAGATTCAGTGCTGTGACGAGCTCGAAAACCTGACTGAAATTTTTCAAACAGGTTGTTGAGTTCTAGAAACGATTGAAGTTGAGTAAAAACAATCTTTTCCAGGACCTTTGATAGAAATGACAGATGTGAAACTGGTCTGAAATTAGAGAGAGCTGTAGGATCTAGGCCTGGTTTTTTGAGAAGAGGCCTGACCACGGCATGTTTGAAAGCAGATGGCACAAAACCTGAAGATAGACAGCTGTTAATGAATGACAAAACACAAGGACCAATTACATCAAAGGATTGTTTGAACATTTTAGAGGGAATGATGTCCAGAGAACAGTTAGTTGGTTTCATCTGCTGAACCACCTTGGTGAGGTTAGGCAGTGAAACCAGGTCGAACTGGTCAAAAACAGCTGTGGTTATTGCAGACGCACAAGACTGGATGGTGTTGGATGAACTGACAATGTTCTGTCTGATAGAGTCTATTTTGTTGACAAAATAGCTCTGAAAGTCATCGCAGGTAGACTGTGTGGCAGTTTTCAGAACATTGACAGATGGGTTGATGACAGACTGGAGTGTGCTGAAAAGCGTCCTCGGCCGGTTGGAGCTGGTGGAGATTAAATTGGAGAGGTACTGTGACTTGGCCTGTTTCACAGCATTATGATACTCACAGAGACAGTCTCTCAGTATTCCTTGAGATACATGAAGCCGGTCGCGCTTCCATTTTCGTTCTGCTTTTCTGCAACGTTGTCGAAGAGCTCGCGTCGTTTCGTTGAGCCATGGTGAAGGTTTGTTCTTTGAAGATGCCTGTTTGAGAGGAGCGATGGAGTCCAAGATCGTCGTGCAGGTGTGATGGAAGGAGCTGATGAAGTCCTCAGGATGTAGAGATGGGTCCAGGCTGACAGCAGAGCAGAATTCAGTGCTCTTAAAGGCATCAGTGAACTCACTTGGAGTTAATGGGGTGATAGAGCGACAGAAACGTGCTGGGAGAATAGCCTTTGGTGCAGGAGAGGTGAAAAATTCGAATAAGATGGGAAAATGGTCTGAGATACAGGTGTCCAGGATCTCCACAGCAGGTATTTGTAGGCCGTGGGAGATAATTAAATCGAGTGTATGACCCTGGCTGTGTGTGGCTTTCGAGACCGACTGTGACAGGTTGAAAGAGTCCAGGAGGTCCTGAAACTCACATCCAAGCTGATTACTTGGGCAGCAGGTGTGCACGTTGAAGTCCCCACAGAAAAGCCAAGAGTCAAACTTTGGCATTAGGTCAGCCAGTAGTTCAGAAAACTCACTGAGAAAGTTTTTGTTGTATTGAGGGGGCCTATAAAAGAGGCCACACAAAATAGGTTTTGCAGATTCCAGCACAAAAATCATGTTTTCAAAACTGTTGTAATTTTTCTGAGGCAACATGCGGCACTTGAACGCCTCCTCATTGAAAACTGCAGCGAGGCCCCCTCCTCTTCCTGCTCCACGCGGAGCGCTCAGATAAGAGAAGCCAGGTGGGAGGAGTTCAGAGAAGCTGCTGTTGTCCCCAGGTTTCTGCCAGGTTTCCGTGATCAAAAACAGATCCAGATGATGAGTGGAGATCAAATCACTTAATATAAAAGTTTTATTTGTGATCGATCTTGCGTTAAACAGTGCTGACCGTACAGGAACACAGCCAGTTACGTCACTCTCAGATCGAGCGAGCGGGCGGAGGATATGTTTAACGCAGCCTCGGTTCATCACAGCCCTCACGGGGGGGGGACAAGATGGAAGCTGATCGCTGGCGTCATGATTGATAGCAACAAGGCATCTGTTGCGGCGGGCAAAGGAGCGACGGACATCAAAGACGCTGAATTCAGGAGGTAAGTCAGCCGTCGGCGTGTTGTGAGACGAGAGATATTTTTTAAACCTCACCAGCACGCCTGCCCTCGTGCCGCGTCTTCTGCGCCGCTTGTTGCGAGGCAGCGTGGTCGTGTTGCGTTGTAGGAACGCTGGTACAGACGCCAAGAAAGGTGGAGGTGGAGGAGGCTTGAAATGTCCATATTTGCCAGTAGCCGGTGTGTTGATCAGCGAGTCTTGGATACTTAGAAGAGTTGAGCGATCATAGACCAGGAGCGATGATGCATCGTCGAGAACGCTGGTACAGACGCCAAGAAAGGTGGAGGTGGAGGAGGCTTGAAATGTCCATATTTGCCAGTAGCCGGTGTGTTGATCAGCGAGTCTTGGATACTTAGAAGAGTTGAGCGATCATAGACCAGGAGCGATGATGCATCGTCGATGAAAAAAAGGCAGAACACGAATAGCAGTAAAAAGTTCAGGAGAGGAGTTAGAAAGCGTGCCAGAACAACCGGCGCCATCTTGGAGGGTGTGGTTGGGAGGAACGGCCCCCCTGATCTGAACCAGAGTGGTGTTCTGTTATTGGACTTCTGTGCTCGTCATGGATTGTCCATAACGAACACCATGTTTAAGCATAAGGGTGTCCATATGTGCTCTTGGCACCAGGACACCCTAGGTCGCAGTTCGATGATCGACTTTGTTGTCGTCTCATCTGATCTGCGGCCGCATGTCTTGGACACTCGGGTGAGGAGAGGGGCGGAGCTGTCTACTGACCACTACCTGGTGGTGAGTTGGCTCCGATGGTGGGGGAGGATGCCGGTCAGACCTGGCAGACCCAAACGTATCGTGAGGGTCTGCTGGGAACGTCTGGCAGAGTCTCCCGTAAGACGGAGCTTTAACTCCCACCTCCGGGAGAGCTTTGAACACGTTCCGAGGGAGGCGGGGGACATGGAGTCCGAGTGGGCCGTGTTCCGCGCCTCTATTGTCGAGGCAGCTTATCGGAGCTGTGGCCGCAAGGTTGTTGGTGCCTGTCGAGGTGGCAACCCTCGAACCCGGTGGTGGACACCGGCAGTGAGGGATGCTGTCAGGCTGAAGAAGGAGTCCTATTGGGCCTTTTTGGCTTGTGGGACCCCGGAAGCAGCTGATAGGTACCGGCAGTCCAAGCGGCATGCGGCTCGGGTGGTTGCTGAGGCAAAAACTCGGGCGTGGGAGGAGTTCGGAGAGGCCATGGAGAATGACTTCCGTACGGCTTCGAGGCGATTCTGGTCCACCATCCGGCGTCTCAGGGGGGGAAAGAGGTACGAGACCAACACCATTTATGGTGGAGGTGGCGTGCTGCTGACCTCAACTCGGGATGTTGTGAGTCGGTGGGCGGAATACTTCGAAGACCTCCTCAATCCTACTGGCACGTCTTCCACTGAGGAAGCAGAGCCTGGGGACTTTGGGTCGGGTTCTCCGATCTCTGGTGCTGAGGTCGCCGAGGTGGTTAAAAAGCTCCGCGGTGGCAAGGCTCCGGGGGTGGATGAGATTCGCCCGGAGTTCCTTAGGGCTCTGGATGTTGTAGGGTTGTGTTGGCTTACGCGACTCTGCAATATCGCGTGGACATCGGGGGCAGTTCCCTTGGATTGGCAGACTGGGGTGGTGGTTCCCCTATTTAAAAAGGGGGACCGTAGGGTGTGTTCCAACTATAGGGGGATCACACTCTTAAGCCTCCCTGGTAAGGTCTATTCAGGGGTTCTGGAGAGGAGGGTCCGTCGGATAGTCGAACCTCGGATTCAGGAGGAGCAGTGTGGTTTTCGTCCTGGTCGTGGAACACTGGACCAGCTCTACACCCTCAGCAGGGTCCTGGAGGGTGCGTGGGAGTTTGCCCAACCAGTTTACATGTGTTTTGTGGACTTGGAGAAGGCATTCGACCGCGTCCCTCGGGGGGTTCTGTGGGGGGTACTCCGGGAGTATGGGGTACCAGGCCCTTTGATAAGGGCTGTTAGGTCCCTGTACGACCGGTGTCAGAGCTTGGTCCGCATTGCCGGCAGTAAGTCAGGCTCGTTTCCGGTGAGAGTTGGACTCCGCCAAGGTTGCCCTTTGTCACCGATTCTGTTCATAACTTTTATGGACAGAATTTCTAGGCGCAGCCAAGGTGTTGAGAGGATCCGTTTTGGTGACCTTAGAATCGCTTCTCTGTTTTTTGCAGATGATGTGGTCCTACTGGCTTCATCAGTTCGTGATTTACAACTTTCACTGGAGCGGTTTGCAGCCGAGTGTGATGCGGCCGGGATGAGGATCAGTTCCTCCAAATCCGAGGCCATGGTCTTGAGCCGGAAAAGGGTAGCATGCCCTCTCCGGGTCGGGGAGGAGGTCCTGCCCCAAGTGGAGGAGTTTAAGTATCTCGGGATCTTGTTCACGAATGAGGGAAAACTGGAGCGTGAGATCGATAGGCGGATAGGTGCAGCGTCCGCAGTGAAGCGGGCGCTGTACCGGTCTGTCGTGGTGAAGAGAGAGCTGAGTCAAAAGGCAAAGCTCTCAATTTACCGATCGATCTACGTTCCCACCCTCATCTATGGTCATGAGCTTTGGGTTATGACCGAAAGAACAAGATCTCGGATACAAGCGGCTGAAATGAGTTTTCTCCGCAGGGTGGCTGGACTCTCCCTTAGAGATAGGGTGAGAAGCTCAGTCATCCGGGAGGGACTCGGAGTAGAGCCGCTGCTTCTCCACATCGAGAGGAGCCAGTTGAGGTGGCTCGGGCATCTGGTTAGGATGCCTCCTGGACGCCTCCCTGGTGAGGTGTTCCGGGCACGTCCCACCGGGAGGAGACCCAGAGGAAGACCCAGGACGCGCTGGAGGGACTATGTTTCTCGGCTGGCCTGGGAACGCCTTGGGATTCCCCCGGAGGAACTGCTCCAAGTGGCTGGGGAGAGGGAAGTCTGGGCCTCCCTACTTAGGCTGCTACCCCCGCAACCCGACCCCGGATAAGCGGAAGAAGATGGATGGATGGATGGATGGACAATCAGTCAATGCACCAACACATCATTTTGGACATACTCTGGACCTTATTATTTCTCATGGACTGCCCATTTCTCACTGTGAAATTTCTGAGTCTGCCATCTCGGATCATTTCCTTATTTTTTTCCAATGTATAGCCCCACAACCGGCCAGAAGGCCTCTGGCTGCGGGTTGTCATCGCCACTGTCTCACCTCAGCCAGTGTCGGACAGTTCACCACGGCTTTTATGGACTCACAGTTTTATTCAGTTGGTCCTGATGTTTCTCTGTGTCCCAAAGATTTTTTGTCACTGTTTTCTGAAACCTGCAGTGGGATCCTGGGGCCTCATGTACAAAGACTTGCGTGGATTTCTTACTGAAACGTGATGTACAGTCAAATCCAGAAAACTGTGTACGCACAAAAAAATCCAGATGTATCAAACCGTGCGTACACCTGAATCCACGCACATTCCTTTTGTACATCACAATTAACGTGGAACTGAGCGCACGTGAGACACCTCCCCTGACACGCCTTCATTTACATATGTTAAACAGATGCAAATTACTTCCTGCATGTGTGAAGGACATGTTTGTTTGATCCCTGCGCGATCAGAAATGATTTCTAGATTCAGGAAAATAATGAATTTAATATAATATGAGTGAGGAAAAAATCCTAAGTAAGAATAGTAATAAAATGTGTTTATCACGCAAAGAACGAGTGATTGTGTGTCGGTATTTGTGTGTGCGCGCACCCTGCTTTGGTGCGCAACTGGCTCATCCATCCAGTGAAAATATTAACTTTGCGCACGAGTTTATTACCATAATTACTGTAAACACAGAGGAACTTACTTGGATGTTTGGTAGAACATAGATCTTTGTTTATTTAATACTGTAGCTGATATGAAGAAATGAGTCTGTGCGCCTCAGTGGAGAGTTTTCATGACATGACGTGATGTTGGAGTCTCCATAAAGGCTGCGCGCGCCGCAGACTTTGTGCGCATCTGTTTGTCTGTGAAGCTTTCACTCTCCTACAAGTTATATATGGTGTACTTTCACGTGTCATTTTGGAGAAATCTACAATAAACGCAGATTATGAAACACCTCCACTGCCGTGTAACACCGGCGAGGGTGCGCGCACTCCAAAGCGTGACCATAACTCAGCCTTTTGAATCATATGGATGAGACCATTCTATTGGACATGATGCGGCTTTGTGTGGACTGGACTGGCACAGTCCCGATCGTTCTGCCAGCTCCCTCTGGAAAGCTCGTGGAACAGTTTGATCGCTGCTTCTGCACGTGCACGCGTGATGCACGGTTCCTGTGTTGCGCCCCAGAGCGCAGCAGTGCCAAACTGAAAAAGGATTATTCCTGAAAACGGCTGATAAGCCATATCCTAGACCAGAAAATTATATCTGTTTGCTCTGCGTGTTACACTATTTATTACATCCTCCAGTAAGGCTGAAACCGTTCCTGTTACATGTATTTTTTTTGCACAACTTTGCGCGTCCTTTATTTAACTGCATCCATGTGGATGTAATAATTGTTAATCATGTGTGTCTGGTGTGAACAATAATCATTTTCACATCATGAACAGTTAATAATAATAATAATAATAATGATGAATTCAATTTATAACGCACTTTTCATTAA
>JBBPBX010105191.1:0-11620 GCA_038048925.1 Garcialebias charrua | reverse complement strand
TCGCCACTGTCAGAAGTTGACGTTTAATCATCAAAGGAGGTCTTGGCGGGCTTGTGGAAACAAGGTGCGTGGTGTCTGGACTGCGGTAAAGTTAGTTTTACGTTGGAAGTTGGATATTCGAGCTCCGTGGCTGCAGGGGTGCGTTGCTCTCGTCAGTCCGCTTCATGGAGTCTGATTTCGGGCAGCCACTCTTAGTCTGCCCCTTCTCAGAGACGTCATGGTTCGCTTAGGGACAGTCAACAAATTTTCGACCGCATTCACTCTTCAGAAACAAAAAATAATATATTTTACACGATTGACCCACCCACACAAAACTTGCATCAGACTAATCTCCAAGACCAGTTCTGCGAGACACAGCTGTTTATTTCTCAATTTTTATGTATTTTATAATTTTTAACAATTAATTAATTCAGAAATCACTGTTTTTGCTCAATACCGTTCAGGGCTTTTGTGCCAACCGCACAAAACTTATATCAAACTGCTCACCAAGACCAGGCCTATGAGGCACAGCCTTTTATTTATCATTTTTATGCATTTTGTAATTTTTGATAATTTAATATTTCATAAATCTGTGTTTTTGCTCAATACCGTTCAGGGCTTTTGTGCCAACCGCACAAAACTTATATCAAACTACTCACCAAGACAAGGCCTATGAGGCACAGCTTTTGATTGATCATTTTTATGCATTTTGTAATTTTTGATATTTTAATATTTCATAAATCTGTGTTTTTGCTCAATACCGTTCAGGGCTTTTGTGCCAACCGCACGGTACTTAAGTCAAACTGCTCACCAAGACCAGGCCTATGAGGCACAGCCTTTTATTTATCATTTTTATGCATTTTGTAATTTTTGATAATTTAATATTTCATAAATCTGTGTTTTTGCTTAATACCGTTCAGGGCTTTTGTGCCAACCGCACAAAACTTATGTCAAACTACTCACCAAGACCAGGCCTATGAGGCACAGCCTTTTATTTATCATTTTTATGCATTTTGTGATTTTTAACAATTAATTCAGAAATAACTGTTTTTGCTCAATAGCGTTCAGGGCTTTTGAGCAATCCACACAAAATTTATGTCAAACTACTCACCAAGACCAGGCCTATGAGGCACAGCTTTTTATTGATCATTTTTATGCATTTTGTGATTTTTAACAATTAATTAATTCAGAAATCACTGTTTTTGCTCAATAGCGTTCATGGCTTTTGAGCCATCCACACAAAACTTACGTCAAACTACTCACCAAGACCAGGCCTATGAGGCACAGCTTTTTATTTTTCATTTTTATGCATTTTGTGATTTTTAACAATTAATTAATTCAGAAATCACTGTTTTTGCTCAATAGCGTTCAGGGCTTTTGAGCCATCCACACAAAACTTACGTCAAACTACTCACCAAGACCAGACCTATGAGGCACAGCTTTTTATTTTTCATTTTTATGCATTTTGTGATTTTTAATAATTAATTAATTCAGAAATCACTGTTTTTGCTCAATAGCGTTCAGGCCTTTTGAGCCATCCACACAAAACTTACGTCAAACTACTCATCAAGACCAGGCCTATGAGGCACAGCTTTTTATTTTTCATTTTTATGCATTTTGTGATTTTTAATAATTAATTAATTCAGAAATCACGGTTTTTGCTCAATAGCGTTCAGGCCTTTTGAGCCATCCACACAAAACTTACGTCAAACTACTCACCAAGACCAGGCCTATGAGGCACAGCTTTTTATTTTTCATTTTTATGCATTTTGTGATTTTTAACAATTAATTAATTCAGAAATCACTGTTTTTGCTCAATAGCGTTCAGGGCTTTTGAGCCATCCACACAAAACTTACGTCAAACTACTCACCAAGACCAGACCTATGAGGCACAGCTTTTTATTTTTCATTTTTATGCATTTTGTGATTTTTAATAATTAATTAATTCAGAAATCACTGTTTTTGCTCAATAGCGTTCAGGCCTTTTGAGCCATCCACACAAAACTTACGTCAAACTACTCACCAAGACCAGGCCTATGAGGCACAGCTTTTTATTTTTCATTTTTATGCATTTTGTGATTTTTAACATCTAATTAATTCAGAAATCACTGTTTTTGCTCAATAGCATTCAGGGCTTTTGAGCCATCCACACAAAACTTACGTCAAACTACTCACCAAGGCCAGGCCTATGAGGCACAGCCTTTTATTTATCATTTTTATGCATTTTGGAATTTTTGATAATTTAATATTTCATAAATCTGTGTTTTTGCTCAATACCGTTCAGGGCTTTTGTGCCAACCGCACAAAACTTATGTCAAACTACTCACCAAGACCAGGCCTATGAGGCACAGCCTTTTATTTATAATTTTTATGCATTTTGTGATTTTTAACAATTAATTAATTCAGAAATCATTGTTTTTGCTCAATAGCGTTCAGGGCTTTTGAGCCATCCACACAAAACTTACGTCAAACTACTCTCCAAGACCAGGCCTATGAGGCACAGCTTTTTATTTTTCATTTTTATGCATTTTGTGATTTTTAACAATTAATTAATTCAGAAATCACTGTTTTTGCTCAATAGCGTTCAGGGCTTTTGAGCCATCCACACAAAACTTACGTCAAACTACTCACCAAGACCAGACCTATGAGGCACAGCTTTTTATTTTTCATTTTTATGCATTTTGTGATTTTTAATAATTAATTAATTCAGAAATCACTGTTTTTGCTCAATAGCGTTCAGGCCTTTTGAGCCATCCACACAAAACTTACGTCAAACTACTCATCAAGACCAGGCCTATGAGGCACAGCTTTTTATTTATCATTTTTATGCATTTTGGAATTTTTGATAATTTAATATTTCATAAATCTGTGTTTTTGCTCAATACCGTTCAGGGCTTTTGTGCCAACCGCACAAAACTTATGTCAAACTACTCACCAAGACCAGGCCTATGAGGCACAGCCTTTTATTTATAATTTTTATGCATTTTGTGATTTTTAACAATTAATTAATTCAGAAATCATTGTTTTTGCTCAATAGCGTTCAGGGCTTTTGAGCCATCCACACAAAACTTACGTCAAACTACTCTCCAAGACCAGGCCTATGAGGCACAGCTTTTTATTTTTCATTTTTATGCATTTTGTGATTTTTAACAATTAATTAATTCAGAAATCACTGTTTTTGCTCAATAGCGTTCAGGGCTTTTGAGCCATCCACACAAAACTTACGTCAAACTACTCACCAAGACCAGGCCTATGAGGCACAGCTTTTTATTTTTCATTTTTATGCATTTTGTGATTTTTAACAATTAATTAATTCAGAAATCACTGTTTTTGCTCAATAGCGTTCAGGGCTTTTGAGCCATCCACACAAAACTTACGTCAAACTACTCACCAAGACCAGACCTATGAGGCACAGCTTTTTATTTTTCATTTTTATGCATTTTGTGATTTTTAATAATTAATTAATTCAGAAATCACTGTTTTTGCTCAATAGCGTTCAGGCCTTTTGAGCCATCCACACAAAACTTACGTCAAACTACTCATCAAGACCAGGCCTATGAGGCACAGCTTTTTATTTATCATTTTTATGCATTTTGGAATTTTTGATAATTTAATATTTCATAAATCTGTGTTTTTGCTCAATACCGTTCAGGGCTTTTGTGCCAACCGCACAAAACTTATGTCAAACTACTCACCAAGACCAGGCCTATGAGGCACAGCCTTTTATTTATAATTTTTATGCATTTTGTGATTTTTAACAATTAATTAATTCAGAAATCATTGTTTTTGCTCAATAGCGTTCAGGGCTTTTGAGCCATCCACACAAAACTTACGTCAAACTACTCTCCAAGACCAGGCCTATGAGGCACAGCTTTTTATTTTTCATTTTTATGCATTTTGTGATTTTTAACAATTAATTAATTCAGAAATCACTGTTTTTGCTCAATAGCGTTCAGGGCTTTTGAGCCATCCACACAAAACTTACGTCAAACTACTCATCAAGACCAGGCCTATGAGGCACAGCTTTTTATTTTTCATTTTTATGCATTTTGTGATTTTTAATAATTAATTAATTCAGAAATCACGGTTTTTGCTCAATAGCGTTCAGGCCTTTTGAGCCATCCACACAAAACTTACGTCAAACTACTCACCAAGACCAGGCCTATGAGGCACAGCTTTTTATTTTTCATTTTTATGCATTTTGTGATTTTTAATAATTAATTAATTCAGAAATCACTGATTTTGAACTTAAAGCCGCGTTTAATCATGGGAAATCCAATTACACACGAACGCACCATCTGTGATGTAACACTGGGCAGAGGGCTCTGGTCTCTTTAATAGCGGACTATTTAAAACCCGACGAATTTAGCAATCTATGTGAAGATTTGAGCTATTTGTCTTCATTTTGGGAAGCAGAAAATAGTTTGGGTGATGGAACAAGAAACAACAGGATCTAATTTAGGTCTGATGCTGTATCAGACTTACCTTCATGTCGAGCTGCTCATACCTGCACACTGTGACAAGCCCAGAGCTCTGCCCGGTGTGACATCACAGATGGTGCGTTCGGGTGTAATCAGATTTCCCATGATTAAACACGGCTTGAAGTTCAAAATCACTTTTAAAGCAAAATTAAAGTGATTTATCATTTTGTTTGCATAAAGGAACATATTTAAATGATAAAATATATATATTTTGAGCAATTTTATGAATAGTGAAAAAATCATGTCGGTGGACCTTTAATTACCCTGTAGTTGCTACAACTCTGTACATCACCCTTGTTCTTAAAAATGGGAACCAGCACACTTCTTCTCCATTCTTCAGGCATTTTCTCACCCTCAAATATTCCATTAAATATTTGAGTCAAAAACCTCACTGCCACCTCTCCAAGACATTTCCAAACCTCCACTGGTATGTCATCAGGTCCTACTGCCTTCCCCTTCTTCATTATTTTCAAAGCTTTCCGGACTTCACCCTCACTAATCTTTCCCACTTCCTGGTCCACAGTTTCTATGACCTCCACTCTCAGACCTCCACTCTGTGATATTTCTTCTTGGCTAATCTCTTTCTTTGAATGGCGTACTGCACTTCACTATTCCACCACCAGGTTTCCTTATCTTCCATTCTCTGTCCAGATGACACACCAAGTACCTTCCTACCTGTCTCTCTAATTACTGTTGCTGTAGTAGCCCAGTCACTTGGAAGCTCTTTCTTACCACCCAGAGCCTTTAACAGCTCGTCTCTGAATTTCTCACAACATTCTTCCTTCTTTAGCTTCCACCATTTAGTCTTCTTCTCTGATTTTACTCTTTTTCGCAACAACAGTCATTCTACACACACCTTTCTTCTCTGCATCATGTTAGCCAGCTCTCTACATTTGCCTGTCATTGTCCCTACATTTAGAGTTGCAACCCTCAGTCCTACATTACAGGTAGTCCCCGACTTACGAGCGAGTTCCGTTACGAGTTGCTCGTAACATGGAAATCTCGTAATTCGGAACGACCGCCACGTGTCTCGTAAGTCCGGAATTTCGCTCGTAAATTGGAACGGTTTTGCTAGCGCGACTACAAACACTCGTTTTTCATCGAAAAACTGCTTACGAGTGCATAAAAATGATCGGAAACGTGTGTCCACATGTTTAGCTAACGAACTGTGGTGAAAAAACACAGAAAAACTCTATATTTTTTGCGTTTTTTCCAAAAATTTGCCAGCTCGTAAGTCCGGAACCTCGTAGGTCAGAGCGCTCGTAAGTCGGGGACTACCTGTATTCACTTTCCTCCGCTCCCTCTGTCTCCTGACACTTTTCCCTCCTCGGGGTCTTCACATACACATACACACACAAACAAAATAACAGCCAAAATAGCAGTTTGTTACCTGAGGCAATGCCATGCCATCGAGGGTTTAATGATTTACATGTATTTATTAAAAAAAAAAACTATAATACTTACTAACATGTCATATTTTGTATTTTGTTTTGATTGGGTACAAAAGTCAGTGAGAGGTATAACAACGAGGAGCTACAGTTGGAACCAAAATCCAAAGATGCCAAAAAAGTCAAGCAGAAAAATACAATTCTGCAAAAGACAATGGAGAGAAAAAGACACAGGGATATGGAAAATGTTAAAGAATGTGTCAAAAAAAGCAAAGCAGAAGAAGAACTTTGCACTGTAAACGCAGAACAAATATCACTAGGTGAAGAGGATGATGATCAGCATGAAGACATGGAGAACAGTTTTGAACAGTCTAAGACGGAACAAAACTCGGGTGAAGAAAATGTTGATCAGCATGAAGACATGGAGAACAGTTTTGAACAGTCTGAGACAGAACAAAACTTGGGTGAAGTCAATGCTGATCTGCACGAAGACATCGAGAACAGTTTTGAACAGTCTGAGACAGAACAAAACTTGGGTGAAGACAATGATGATCTGCACGAAGACATCGAGAACAGTTTTGAACAGTCTGAGACAGAACAAAACTTGGGTGAAGACAATGATGATCTGCACGAAGACATCGAGAACACTTTTGAACAGTCTGAGACAGAACAAAACTTGGGTGAAGACAATGATGATCTGCACGAAGACATCGAGAACAGTTTTGAACAGTCTGAGACAGAACAAAACTTGGGTGAAGACAATGATGATCTGCACGAAGACATCGAGAACAGTTTTGAACAGTCTGAGACAGAACAAAACTTGGGTGAAGACAATGATGATCTGCACGAAGACATCGAGAACAGTTTTGAACAGTCTGAGACAGAACAAAACTTGGGTGAAGACAATGATGATCTGCACGAAGACATCGAGAACAGTTTTGAACAGTCTGAGACAGAACAAAACTTGGGTGAAGACAATGATGATCTGCACGAAGACATCGAGAACAGTTTTGAACAGTCTGAGACAGAACAAAACTTGGGTGAAGACAATGATGATCTGCACGAAGACATCGAGAACAGTTTTGAACAGTCTGAGACAGAACAAAACTTGGGTGAAGACAATGATGATCTGCACGAAGACATCGAGAACAGTTTTGAACAGTCTGAGACAGAACAAAACTTGGGTGAAGACAATGATGATCTGCACGAAGACATGGAGAACAGTTTTGAACAGTCTGAGACAGAACAAAACTTGGGTGAAGACGATGCTGATCTGCATGAAGACATCAAGAACAGTTTAGAACAGTCAGACACAAAACAAAACTCATCTAAAGACACTGTTAAACAAACAACAAAAAGGCAACATTCCATAAAAGATGATCATCATCAACAAAATGACTACAGAACATGTAAAGCAGGACCTAATACGTTCAAAATAGCGATATTGGGAAAACAGTGGAATAAAATCAAACCAAAACATGGGGGGAATAAACTTTGTCCACCATGGACTGATGTGCTCTACGAAGAGTTTATAAAAAAGAATCCATGCTGTACTCTTGCTTTTAAATATCAGCATGTGAAAATGAACAGTAGCCGTAAACAGAAGTCTCCATTTTTCCATGCGTCAGCAAAATGCACATTTCATGGCTGCAATGCAACATACAGTTTCACAAAACAAAGCATTCCAAAATTAAAAGAAACAAAAATTTGGTTTACAGTGACACGTACAGGTGAAGTCACACACCCTAAAAGTGAACGTCGATGTAGACCAGCAAAATACCTGAGAAGAGGTAAAATTGCAAAAGATGTGAGTACTGGTGTCAGTCAGTACTACTACTCAAAACTGAAAGACACACCCATGCAAGAGACAATGGCGGGTAATTTCACAAGATCCCTATCCAAGGACATATTAAAGAATATTTCATCGGAAATGAGAAAGACTGCAAGACTGCACAATGATGTGATGCTTGAACTCATGTTGACACAAAGAATACTGAAAGAAACCTGTACTCAGACATCATCAAGAAACTATTTTCAGCACCTTCAAATAAATCCCTTTGCTGTACACTTACACACAGACACTGGAATAAGGATTTTAGCTGAACACCTAAGAAAGTCATCCCATGTAACTCTTCACCTTGATGCTACCGGAAGTGTGGTCCAGAAAATCCCAGATCAAAATAAGCAGGTTTTGTACTATGCTTTAGTTTTGCCAGGCATGGGTAAGGATAAACCTCCTTTGCCCGTCACAGAACTCATCTCAAACAGTCATACAATTCCTTCAATTTCTCACTGGCTCATGGAATTTAGAAGAAAACTGTCTACAACTACAAAGATACAAGTAGCACAGGTCGAGACCGATTACAGTTGGGCTCTGATAAACAGCGTTCTTATATCTTTTAACAAGGAGGATATTTCAGTTTACCTTGACCGAGCATTTAACATTGTGCATGGAAGAACTGCAGTTATTCCAAAATTCACAATCTTGCACCTGTGCTCTGCCCATATTATTAAGGCTGTGTCGAGAGCATTTGGTAAAAAAACCAAAGTCAGAGACATACAGGAGTATGCAACATTCAGTTTTGCATTCCTCCTCAATTGCCAAAGCATTCAGATTGCACTTGAAATGTTTCATCATATGTGTGTGCTTTTTGGTGCAGAAAAGTGCACCCAGTCTGTAAGGAAAAGTCAAACCTACCTTGACAAATGTATTCTGCACACAAAAAACTTAAAAGGGGAAGACATTGAACAACATGTAATGGAAGATGAGGAAAGCACCACAGAGAAAACTAACACGATTGTTGGAAAGTCACCTTTTACACAAGCTTTTCAAGTTCAACGTGACCAAGCAGAATGTGAATTTCTATCGGATGATGCAGTGGACATAAAAAACCCTTATCACTGCCCTGGTGTCATTGATGTTCTGCTTAAAAACTACATGGGGATCATCCCACTTTGGAGTGGTTTGTTGCTTGGGGATTTGACACGACATGGAAAGTCACCTTGTGAAACAGATGGAAGTGCCAAAACAAGAGAAACAAACTGCCACGTGGAGTTATGGTTTGGTTTGGTGAAAAGGTCCATCTTGTTGAGGAAGAAATATCTTAGACCTGCCGAGTTCATCTCAAAAATGTTTGCCTCCATCCAAGGACGATATATAGAGCACATTATGCAGCACAATCTCCCAGAGCACATTCTGGACAACGCCTGCACAGGTTCTATTAGGCCTGATGATGACCACGAAGAACAGTGGAAGAAGCGTGACAGCTCTGCTGGTCAGCCCAAGTGCAAGTCAAAGTACTTCCATCCTCCAAAGAAACTACCAAAGCCCAAGACTTCAGATTTCACTCGAGTGAACATAATAAAAGGAGCTCAAGGTCATGACAAAGATTCCCAGGTAAATTTTCTTTCACTTGTTAGACACTGTATGATTCTTAACTTAGTAAAGCAAAATTTTGAACTGGCTTAAATTAATAAATAAAGTCTGTGAAAATAATTAGGGCTGGAAGGGCTAGGAGATTTTCATGAAGTTTGCCATATAAAATTAAACTAGCAAGTTTTAAATTGTTCCTATTTATATATTTTTGTTGGAAGTACGCAAATTAATTTAATTTTTGTTGCTGTGAGTGCACATCCCCATAACTATACGTATAAATGAAAACTTTTCTTTAAAAAAAGTCAGAGATCTACATTGAATTTGACCCAATGTTTTTTAAACAATCCAATGATAAAACTACATTTGCAAGCTAATTCTAGATCAGTTCCAAGTTTCAAAATTTTGACAATTGTTTTTTCACATAAATCTTTCTGAATCTGACATAAAAACCCAGTTGTGCTCATTGCATTTTTTTTAAAAAGGTGTGTGTATTCACAAACTAAATGTAACAACTGTGATTCAGACCAAAAATTCCTTTATATTTCAATTTCTCCAGAGAAATGTGAAATTAATTTCCCAACACTCATAACAAAGTTGTTTTTATGGCATTGTTTTAGCTGTATTGTATTTTATAGGTTACGTTATATGTTTACGTTATCATTTAGTTATGAGAAAAGAAGCCATGATTGTTTTGATATGCACCTACACTATTAAAGTACAGTATTTATTTACTAACACCTATTTCTCTAAACAATTATGGTTATTGTATTCTGCAAGGAGGTAAAGGACATGAAAAATAGTTATACTGACTGAATAGGTCTATCAATAGAAGCATTTGCTGTACATAAAACTAGTAATTATTGATTAGACATTACAATTCATACTTTGATAAGAGATTTATTTTCCAAGATTATAAGTGAATGAAAATCAGGACATTTCAGAAACTCAAACTCTTTTCTTGATTCATTGTATCCCTTATTAGTTGTGTGAACAAATTTATTGATTGTGCTCATTTTCAGTTAACCTTATTGTGGAAGAAGAGGGACACAGAGGTAGTTGTAGCAGTTATACCATCACAAATCAAGGGTCGTAGCATCCTCGTACATCATTCAGAGTTGTGCTCACTTCGACCTAACCGGTGGCTGACCGGGGAGGTATGTGTATTTTTTTTAGGTTTGTTTCATCTACAATGTACTTTACAAGATTCATTTTATCCTTTGATATTCAACTAATCAAAAGTTCTGATTTGCTCCGAATTTGACACACATGTTTTATTGTTTATGTCTATGCTTAGATTATAGAAGACCTTCTACATGTGGCTGCCCATACATGCAGAGTAGAACAAGATTTATCTTTTAAATCACTACAAAGCCGGTGTGATTTTGTTTGGAAAAAAAACAGAGGTTCTTCATCACAGTTTACCAAAGGTAACGTAAATGTTCATTGTATCATGGTGCCAATGTGGCATAACAAAGAAGTAGAACTTCCACACTCACATCAGCCACATGGAGTAAAACATGACTAAAAAACAGTACTGTATACTGTATCTGCCGTATTAAATGATTTGATAGTTGAGAATGTTCAAATTACGCCTCTATCAAAGAATGTACTTGTCAATAAAATCACACAATTAATTAATTGAATAAAGGGCGTGAATGACAAAAGAAGTTCTGAGATAAGCTGTACATTTGTAATCGGAATTCTGTATGATTTGTTTTACCGTTTTAATGTTTGCAATTTTAGGTCAACTTCAAAGATTACCGAGCTGTTCTGTCATTTGTGCTGGTGAACAATAACCACTGGAAGCTGCTGGTTTGTGGTTTTGCTACTGACAATTTATTTGATTATTGTATAGTCTGTCTTTTAATGCAGGTCACTTTAAGAACAGTAAAAATAATTTATTTTACGGTTCATTTCCTTTTTTGATTTGTTGCAGTACATTCATGTGGAAGACAGCACAGTTTTTCTGGTGGATCCTGCACAAATGTCATCTGAGCTTGAAGACTCCAGTTCTGCTGCAAAAAGAATAAAGTAAATCAACAATGAAAAAATGTTTCAGTATTTATTCAAACATACTATTACTACAGTTTAAAGAAATTACAGGTTTTATTTATTTTCTGCAAACAATGAGGTGCTTGACTAAAATTTCTCGTACTCAAAGGTGTTTTTGCATTTAACAGGAAATACTTCAAGATGAGAAGGAAATTACATGGAAAAAAAGAGTGGGCAACTGTTAAATGGAAAGGGGGGAGTATGCACCACCCTGTTCAAAAAGATGGAAGCAGCTGTGGCATCCTTGTTGTCAAAGTAAGATGAGAACTCTTTGTTTTAATCATATTCATGCGTACGTACGTACATACATACATGCATGTATGCATAATGTTAGTTATTTTAAT
>JBBPBX010105190.1:0-11620 GCA_038048925.1 Garcialebias charrua | reverse complement strand
ATCAATAACTTATCTGTATATGACCTGGGTGTCTCAGACCACAGGGTCATCTCCCTGGAAGTGCCTCATCTTCGCCTGCTTCAAACCCAAAACGACCTATCCAGTTCCGTGATTTTAAAAACATTTCCCCTGATGTTCTGTCTGCTGATCTTCACGCCCTGACCGCTGTCAATCATTCATCTGCAAATGACTCTGTGGATTACTACAACCAATCTCTCCAGGAGCTCCTGGACCTATATGCTCTCTTGAAAACAAGACTGGTGTCTTTCTCCCGTTCAGCCACCTGGTACTCTGGTGAACTGCGCAAGATGAAGGCAACTGGCCTTGCTATTGAGAGACGTGTAAAATCATCTGGCCTCTCTGTACATAAGCAGGCATACAAAGAATATCAGAAAGCGTACGCCTATTCTCTTAAAGAAGCACGCTCCAAATATTATTCCAACATCAGCAACACCTGCCCTGGAAACTCTAAACAGCTCTTCTCCACAATAACTCGTCTGCTCAATCCCATTAAACAAACTCACGAGGACTCTGTTAAAAAATGCAACCTGTTCCTTTCATTCTTTAAAAACAAGGTTGACTCTATCAGATCTTAGCTCCACAACCTCCCTGATCTTCGTGTGCCATCTACCCGTCTGCATTCTGGGACCCTGAGCAGCTTTGATTAAGTTGTTCAGAGTGAGGTGGAGGCCATTATCAAGAAAATGAAGCCTTCATCCTGCGCCCTGGATCCCTTCCCCTCGTCTCTCATAAAATCCAATCACTCTGCAATAAACCCATTAATCACACAAATAATAAATAAGTCTCTAAAATCTGGTCATGTTCCACTGCCTCTAAAAACTGCCATCATTAGGCCTCTTCTGAAAAAAATCTAATTTGGATCCCAACATTTTTTCTAATTACCACCCAATTTCATAAGATGGTGTAGTGGCAAGGCTTTTGACTTGGGACCCGAAGGACGCGGGTTCGCGCCCCGGCCACTACACACCTTGGGGTGTCTATGAGTGCACATCTAATTCTCCAGCTCCCCGAGCGCGACTACGCTGCTCGTTGCACCACCTGGTGGTGGTTGGGTTAAAGGCAGAAGACCAATTTCGTCTGTCAAGTATGGGAAACATACACAGATGACAAATGTGACAAATTATTATTATTATTATTATACATCCCTTTTCTGTATAAAGTTCTGGAGAAAGCAGTTGCTGCTCAGCTGCAGGACCACCTACAGCAACACTCCCTATATGAGAAGTTTCAGTCTGGATTCAGAGCAGCTCACAGTACTGAGACTGCATTGCTAAGAGTTACCAATTATGTCCTTATGGCTGCCGACGCTGGTTCTCCTTCTATCCTTGTCCTCCTTGACCTCACTGCAGCCTTCGACACTGTGGACCATAGTATCCTCCTCCACCACCTTCATGTGGAGGTCGGTCTCTGTGACACTGTCCTGGACTGGTTCAAATCTTTCCTCTCCAATAGGCTGGAATGTGTTAGTCTTGGCAACGCCACGTCCCAGACAGTCTGTGTCTCCTGTGGTGTCCCTCAGGGGTCAGTTCTGGGGCCCCTGCTGTTTTCCCTTTACATGCTGCCTTTAGGTCAAATTATTAATCAGTTCAACATTTCTTTTCACTGTTATGCCGACGATACACAGCTTTACATCAGGACTGGAGCATCCTCATCTTCCCCATTGTCATCTCCATCTTCACTCACTGCCCTCTCTACCTGCCTGGAGGAAATAAGGGCATGGATGAATCAGAACTTTCTTCAATTAAACTGCTCCAAGACTGAGGCCATACTGATTGGCACCCCTCACCAGGTACAAACATCAACTATAACAACAATTTCCTTTTCTGGACAAGACATCCCCCTCTCCACCTCTGTTACAAATCTTGGAATAAAAATGGACTCTCATCTTACATTTGAAAATCACATTAAGCTTCTGTTTAAAACCTGCTTCTTCCATCTTTGAAACATCTCCAGACTTTTCCCATCCCTAACTTTTTCTAAAGCTGAGAAGCTCGTTCATGCTTTTGTCTCCTCCAGGCTCGACTACTGCAACTCCCTGTTTATTGGAATCCCTGTTAAAAACCTACATAAGCTTCAATATATCCAAAACTGTGCAGCAAGGATTTTGTTGAGAGTTTGTAAATTTGAACATATTACGCCCATTCTCCATAACCTTCATTGGCTTCCTGTCACCTACAGAATTCAGTACAAAACTGTTCTCATTACACATCAATGCTTACACGGAACTTCACCAGATTTTCTAAAGGACTTTCTTGTTCCATATTCATCCGCCTGGTCTCTACTGTCACAGAACAGTAATCTCCTTCACATTCCGAGAACCAAATTAAGGACCATGGGAGACCGGGCTTTCGGTGTGGCTGCCCCCGCCTATGGAACTCTCTTCCTGACTGCCTGAGATCTCCACAGTCACTGGTTGACTTTAAAAACGGCTTGAAGACCTTTCTTTTTAAGCGAGCCTACTCTGTCTCCTCATGATTCTATCTTTGATCTTAGTTGATAATATTATTGATTTTACTTGTTTTATCACTTGTTTTATTTGAACTTAATTTTGTTGCACTTTGTAGCACTTTGAGATTTTCATTAATGAAAAGTGTGTTATAAATTAAATTCATTATTATTATTATTATTAACCAACGTTTGTGTGTTTGGTTTGAAGTTTACCAGACATTTGTTCAGCCTGTGAATGCATCGTTCTGACAGTGGTCTACGTGTTCAAGTGGGTGGTGTGAATAAAATAGCAGGCCTTGGTTTATACATGTAGGTTTATAATATATTTGAAGGTTTGGTACTTCTGTTCTAAACTGTGTACACTAGTCTCTAGTCTGAAATGTCAGATTGTTTTCCACGTCGTTTCTTGTAAAGTTAATCTTGTCAACTGAATTGAAATTAACTTTGATTCTGACCTAGATGTCATCCATGTATCTGAACAAGTGGCGTGTTGACATCTTGTAGGGGACAACAAGCAAACAAGGGACCGATCATAACATGCAACTACCGGAGAACCAATGGCAAATCTGTGGTTTGGACATTGTATTCCCACAGAGGAACCATGAAGACTCCAAAACATTGCTATTTTGAAGACGACAAAGCTGAAGCTGAAGACGAAGAGTCTAGGTTATTTTTACTCCTTGTGTGACCTTGGCAGGATAAAGGGAATGTCATCCATCCATCCATCCATCTTCTTCCGCTTATCCGGGGTCGGGTCGCGGGGGTAGCAGCCTAAGTAGGGAGGCCCAGACTTCCCTCTCCCCAGCCACTTGGAGCAGCTCCTCCGGGGGAATCCCAAGGCGTTCCCAGGCCAGCCGAGAAACATAGTCCCTCCAGCGCGTCCTGGGTCTTCCTCTGGGTCTCCTCCCGGTGGGACATGCCCGGAACACCTCACCAGGGAGGCGTCCAGGAGGCATCCTAACCAGATGCCCGAGCCACCTCAACTGGCTCCTCTCGATGTGGAGAAGCAGCGGCTCTACTCCGAGTCCCTCCCGGATGACTGAGCTTCTCACCCTATCTCTAAGGGAGAGTCCAGCCACCCTGCGGAGAAAACTCATTTCAGCCGCTTGTATCCGAGATCTTGTTCTTTCGGTCATAACCCAAAGCTCATGACCATAGATGAGGGTGGGAATGTAGATCGATCGGTAAATTGAGAGCTTTGCCTTTCGACTCAGCTCTCTCTTCACCACGACTTTCACAGTTTCAACCTACTTCACATATGGGGAATACAGTAACTTGCTGTACGTGGCCTACCTCCGTCCGTCTGTCCGTCCGTCCATCCAATATTTGCTTACGATGTAAAACCACCGTCAGCTTGGTAAAGGGAATGTAAAAGTCTAAAAAAGCTAAGTCTGGTCCTCTGGACATTCAAAAAACAAAACAAAACAAAGCAAAAAAATTGTAGAAACGTTTCGTCTTTCGTCCGAAAGACTTCCTCAGTCTGAGCTGCTGTATTCAGCTCAGTCTTATAAATAGCACCCTCTCACAGTGGATCAACCAGTTGGCTGATGACAGCCTGAAACCAGCTGCTCACATGATCAAGGAGGACCATCAGCCTAACAATGGATCGTTAGCACCCTGATGGTTGTTTGCTATTCACAGAGGGCTGAGTGATACTAGCAATAACAGCATTGTAAGAGGGGGACAGTTGAACCCGGAGGCCTCCACCCCTGTTTAATGATGGACGGTTTCTTTTCACAAAGATGGCCTCCTTTACTCCTCTCTCAAACCATCGTTCCTCTCTATCAAGGATGTGAACATCTTCATCCTTGAAAGAGTGACCGCTGGCGTGGAGATGAGTGTAGACTGCAGAGTCCTGACCTGATGATGTTGATCTTCTGTGCTGGGCCATCCTTTTGGCCAGTGGCTGTTTAGTTTCCCCGATATAAGACTGATCACAGCCCTCCTGACACTGAACAGCATACACAATATTACTCTGTTTGTGCCGGGGGACTGGATCTTTGGGATGAACCAGTCTTTGCCGTAATGTATTTTGGGGTTTAAAAGCCACTGGGACGTTGTGTTTAGAAAATAAACGTCTCAATGTCTCTGAAACTCCCGCAACATACGGAATGACCACTGGTCTGGGTCTGGGTTCCTTCTTTTCACCTGATGGCTGGCTGGAGTCCTGTTTGGGTTTCTTCTCTGCTTTCAGGAAGGCCCAGTTAGGATATCCACATTTCTCTAGAGCCTGTTTTGTGTGTGATTTCTCCTTCTGTCTGGCTCCTGAGTTAGTGGGGACGCTGTCTGCTCTGTGGTACAAAGTTCTGATGACTCCTAACTTGTGCTCCAGTGGGTGATGGGAGTCAAACTGCAAATACTGGTCTGTGTGAGTGGGTTTGCGGTACACCTCAGTTTGCAATTTCCTCTATCAGAAACTGATACCTCACAGTCCAAGAAAGCCAACCTGTCATTTTTTTCATCTTCTTGTGTGAACTTGATATATGATCAATGAAATGTTGGACTTCCTAAGATTTAATTTTAACCCAGGTGTCGTCAACATACCTGAACCAATGACTTGGTGGTCTCCCTGAAAAGGATGTCAAGGATCTCTTTTCTACCTCCTCCATGTACAGGTTGGCAACAATAGGAGAAACTGGAGACCCCATAGCACACCTATGTTTCTGCCTATAATATTTCTCCCCATATGTGAAGTAGGTTGACTGCAGGCACAGTTTCAACCTACTTCACATATGGGGAGTACAGTAACTTGCTGTACGTGGCCTACCTCCGTCCGTCCGTCCATCCAATATTTGTTTACGATGTAAAACCACCGTCAGCTCGGTCCATCTGCCGTCCATCTGCCGTATTCTGTTGTAAAACCGCCGTCAACCTCTGTCCAGAGTGTTTAATCTCTGTCTGTACCTGTCCACTGCTTTGCTGGTTCTGCCATGAAGCTCCGTCCAGAACGGGTCACTCTGTGTTTTCCGCTGTTTCTGCCATCAAGCTACTGCTGTCAAAACCGGAAGGAACTCGGCTTTCAAAATAAAAAAATTCAAAATATTATTTACCGTATTTGTCGGCATTTAACACGCTTCTGTGTATAACACGCTTTGTCCAATTATTGTCAATAAATTGGAAAAATCCATAAATAACACGCTTCGCCCTATTAGACTTAGACTTAGATCCTCCCGCGCTCGAGAGCGCATTGGGCGGCAAGCTGTTTCCATTGATCTCTATCCTTGGCGATCACCTCCACCGTGCTCGGGTCGAAGCCCTTGTAAAGGGGTTAAAGGGGGTCAGTTTAATACTGACCTCCTTTTTACCTTAATTAATTTACTTATTCAGATTGAATAGTAAATTCACGGATTCTCTTCTTTTTCAGTTTATTCAATATTTCTGTGATCTTTATGATGGATAAATAAACAGAGCCATTAAGTGACAAAGACGTTAACTTAGTTTGATATGTCAAAGAGACACTATCATTTATTTAGAATAAATCAACTAAATTAACACCATTACACTTGATTGACATGATTTCACTTTCTTTCAATTCAAATACGTCAGCACACTTAAATTCAACACAACAGACATAAATATTGGATGTTAACATATTTAGTCTGTGGGCTCTTTTAGCTTAAAAATATAGTTTCCAGCTTAGATAGAGAGGGGAAAGAGTAGGAGGAATAAGAGGTTGGAGAGATTAAGTTATTTATCTCGAGTGTAACCAGAGATGACACATTCCATCCGACTTCGGCTAAATCCCAGGTACGTTTGTAAACCGCTCTTTACCTTTTGACGATGCGTCTGATAAAGATATTGCCAGCCTCCCAGGTGCACGGAGTCCTTCCGGCCCTCGTACGTCTGAACTGGTCGTTTACTTCCAACGTCTCCTCGGATCCGCGTCAGCCGTCAGAAACATGTGGCAGCTTCTGGCTGACTTCAAGACGAGATGTTTCTCAAAGGAAGTTCATTAAGAACTTTGGAGCTTTTGCTCGGGGAACTGGATGGAGACGTCCATCAGTTCTAGCTGACAAGTTAGTCTTTGGCTCTTGACCAAGCTTGACCAGCTGCAAGGCAGAGAGCTTTCAGGTCTCCGTCCATTCAAACTCTTTGTCCATTCAAAGACTGAAGCGTTTCCGCACAGTTAGAACTTAAAAGCAGGAACACAGAGAGGAGTTCACTTGCTTTATCAAACCCAAGGTTAACAAGCAGCAGCAGAGGGAGATTTGTTTAGGAACAGACAGAGAAAGCTGGAGCCTTGTTCAATGAAAAACAACTGATTAAACTGTCTTCTTATTTCTAAACAGAACAGTCGGGTCTCTGTGACCCGATATTTCCCTTTAACACAGCAGTGGACACAGTTTAACTCTCACAGAATAACACAGCTTAAAAGCACCATCATGAGAATGACAAAAGTTATTCTTTTGATCACATTAGGATCAAATCAAAGATAGAAATAGTCTCTTTTGGTGACTATATTTATCAGATTATAGCTAAATGAATGATTTTGTAGTAAATGTCTTGCTTCACTGAGAGGTCAGTAAAGGTCATCACTGGACAGTTCAAAAGTACACAGGTGTCTTAAAAGTGGACAAGGTCATGTCCACTACATCTCCCCCCTTTTGGAAGCCATCGCCAGTCCTTGGGGATGGGGTCCAACACGAAAGGAAACCTTGAACTGTCTTTGATCTTGAAGTAATCCAGCAAGTGGAAAAGAAAAATCAAAAATTATAATCCCATAAAGTTTTTGGAACTTCCATACTGTTCGTAGGTAATCCCATTGCGGTAAGCTTTTAATCCCTTGGAAAACTGAGTCTGTTAACTCTTGGAAAACAAAGTCTGTGATCCTTTGGAAAACAAAGTCTTATAATCCACAGCGGTAATTCCACAGCAGTAATTCCACCACGATTAGAGTTGGTGATTTCATCAGCAACAATTGTTTTTATAATCAGCATGTAGAGGGGATCCCTCGATTGACGCAGAGGAGGCGACCCTTGGATGAAGGTTGAAGACCAAGCGTTGGAGCTGCAGGTCCCCACATCGAAGGTTGTTGGCTGGTTGGTCTCCAGTCAGTGCCACTCTGGTTCTATGTGTCATGCAATTATGTGGTTTTAGGTGGGCTTATGATTGGGATTTTACATTAGGCCCTACCTATATGCACCTGGTATGTAAGCTATCATGGTTTAGATCAGCTATAATTACCAATTAAGGGGTGGATCAATTCTGTAAATTAGATATAGGGATCTATACCTATAGAATTTTGGAGGGCTTCTGTAACGAAGGCCTCTAATTCCAAACTATTCCTCCATTCATTACTTAGTTTAGGTTAAACTAAAGTAGAAAAATGAAATATAGTTTGATCTAAATGTCTGTTGTCTTTTAGACGAACGACGTAGGATTTGGTGTACCTAATAAATTTTGAAGTCTATGGCGAGACTCATCAAAATGAATAGATAATCTAGAATAGAAACGATCGAATCGGTTCAATTTAGAAATCGTGAGGCCAGTGTAGTTTATGGTACCTTGAGTAGCTTTAAACTACATTGACTCTTCAACGGTTGAGATTTAACAAAACGAACTGCATGTTGGCATAGTTAGATCCATCTTATGCATTAATCAATGTTAATACAAAACCTTTTTTGGCTGGGAGTGTCCAGAACCACAACAATATCTCAAATAATGACAACAGTAATGACTAAACAACAAGGAAACAACGTTTCACTGCTTCGACACACTCTTGTCGTCAGATTCCAAAGTGCAACACACAAGAAAACAGGTCTCAACTTTATGACCGAGGTCAACTTAAATCTTGTGGATTTAAATGGTTGTTAAGATTAGTTTTTGTTGTGGGTGTTGGACTTAGCGTTTCTAAGTTCAAGTTGGACAATGCGACTTATAGGGTGGGAAATATGGTAGTTTAAACCTGATTAGTTTATTTACTAACTTGTGTTTGGACGACCTTATTATCCCATGAAGTCGGTGAGTTTGTGAGATCTTTGTCTTTTGTGGAGTCATTGAACGCCTTGTAAGGTTTGATCTGATTTCGATGTACCCATTTAGCAATTGGCTCTTTGCGGCCTTTGCTGATTTTGATCTCGTAGACGACTGAGGACACTTTGTCTGTTATCAGATGAGGTCCAGTCCACCTGGGCATTAGTTTGCGGGCGAGAGTTCCGGTCCCGGACTCTCCTTTCCCGGTTGCTGGGGCGAACGTATAGTACCAGACTCTGTCTCCCACTTGGAGTTCATTGTGAGAGGCCTTCTGGTCATAGTACGCCTTGCGTCCTTCAGCGGACCTTTCCAGGTTTTTCTGGGCGAAAGCAAAAGTGTTTCTGAGGTGTACATTCAAATCTTTCATGTATTGTTGTGTAGTGTAGGCTGTCGCCATGACGGCGTCGCCTGGTTGGTACAACAGGTGTAGAGGGAGAGTCATCTGTCGACCGGTCATCATCTCGAAGGGAGAGATGCCAGTTGATGTGTGTGGAGTGGCTCTTATGGCCATGAGGACCAGAGGGAGTTTCACATCCCAGTCCTTGTGGTTTGCAGCCACGTATTTCTTCAAAATACTCACCACAGTTCTGTTTGCTCTCTCAACTTGGCCTGAAGCCTGTGGGTGGTAGCCGACATGAAAGTTGGCCTTGACGCCTAGCGTCTTCCACAGTTCTTTCATCACTTCACCTGTGAAGTGTGTACCTTGGTCTGAGTTCACCCGAAGGGGAAGTCCAAACCTTGAGAATATATGATTCATTAACAACATAGCAGTTGTTTGTGCTGTGTCGTTAGGAGCTGGTAGGCATTCTACCCATTTGGTAAATGCACAGGTTACCGTGAGAAAATATTTATTTCCTCTAGAGCTCTTAGTGAGTGGTCCAACCCAGTCGATCTGGAGGTCAGACCATGGGAATGCAATGCCTCTGCTTTGCAGTGGTGCTCTGTGAAGTGGTCTGGTTGGCTGAAACTGGCCACAGACCACGCACCCTTCAATGTAGTCCTTGACATCCTTTTTCATTCCAGGCCAATAGGCAATTTGTTTTAATGCCGTCAGCGTGGCTTTATCTCCTTTGTGTCCTGCGGACGGGAGATCATGGGCATGAACTAACATCACCCCCCTTTGGTCATGGGGAACCACGAACACAGGTGAGGACGTTGGTCCATGAGCGAAAGTCAGGATGCCCTTGAGTAGTTTAAGCTGTTTGCGCAGCTGATAAAGGACTTTAAGGTCTGGATCGGAATCCAGTTCGTCTTTAGACGGAGTGTTCTTGTCCGGATCAGTCAGATACAGTATCATGGAGTTGATAGCAGGATCCGACTTCTGAAGTTGGATGATGTCAGGGTCAGTCAGTGCGGGTCGTACGGAGACTGCGTTGTCAGCAGGTTTGTCCGCGGCCTGTGCACGTGTGACTGCCATAACTCTGACTGAAGGTTGTGTTGGCAGAGTCTCGATTAACCAGGAGGGGTCGAAGGACCATAGAGGACCTTCGTCGGCTCCTTCTTTGGCTAAGGAGTCTGCAATGTCATTGTAGTGTTTGTCATCGCCAGGGACTCTAGAATGCCCTGGAACCTTCTTCCAGTAGATCTGTAAGTCATGTGATGTCACCAAGTGATCACACGCTATGAAAAGCTCTTTGTGTTTGACCACTTTTCTGTCGCTTGTTAGGAAACCGTTCTGTTTCCACACAGCGAGGTGACAAGCGAAACTCAAACGAGCATAGTTAGAGTCAGTGCAGATGACTAGCGTCTTGATGGAGCGTTCTACTACCATCTGGAGAGCTATTAGGATTCCTGCAATCTCAGCGTACTGAGAAGTCTGAGATCCTAATTTGTAGCTGAAAGTTATCTGCTCTTGGTCTTGGAGGAGGACCCCTCCAACACCTGCTCTGCAGATCTTGTCGCGGAGGAATGAAGATCCATCCACGTACAATGTTGTCATATCTTTGCAGATATTGTCATCAAAGAAGTGGTGATTCGGGTCTTCAGTTACTGGGGGTTTAACCTCAACCGGCGGCTGGGTGGCTGGTACATCTTGTGTACACTTCTGGCAGATTGCCAAGTCCGTCCCCAGATGAGACTTCTTGTTTTGACCATAACGTATGTCTAGGTTAAAACTTTGAAGCGCCATGAGCCACGTTGCAACACGTGAGTTTGTCACCACACCATCTCTGATGCGTTCACTGTTAAGGAAGGTCACTGGCTGGTGTTGTGTTTCCACAATGATTTTCTGCCCACCAATGTAGCTGGAGAAATGTTTAACTGCCCACACTGTGGTCAGTAAAGCTTTCTCACAGTCTGAGAATCTCAATTCGGGGCCTGCCATCGTTTTGCTGGCGTAGGCTACTACACGTTTGTCTCTGTCGTGTATCTGGTATAGACCTGCACTTATGCAATGAGCTGAGAAGCCCACTTCCAAGTAAAACTCTTTGTTGTAGTCCGGGTAGACTAAACAAGGGGCTGACTTGATCCTGTTTATAAGAGCGTCCATAGCCTGCTGCTGTTTGTCAGTCCAGACAAATGGAACGTCTTTCTTAAGGAGTTCAGTCAGTGGCTTTGCAAGGTCTGCATAGTTCTCTATGAACTGGTTCGAGTAGTTACACACGCCAAGAAAACTTTGTAGTTCTTTGAGACTGGTGGGGACTTTGAGATTGTCAAGGCCTTGGGTGCGAGTCAGCTGTGGTTGTACTCCGTCTGGACCTACAAGTAGGCCAACGTAGTCCACCTTGGTTCTGCACCACTGGCACTTCGACAGTGATATTTTAGCACCAGCAGTTGTTAGCTGATTCAGAACGTGGTCGATCTCAGCCAAATGTGAGTCCAGTGTTGGCTGCCTCAAAAGGACATCGTCCACGTAGATCAGTGTTCCACGCTCGTGGGCGTCTGGACATGCTTTGTTCAAGAAGATGTTGAACTCTGCAGGTGAGTTAGCGTAGCCAAAGGGACACCTGTTAAAGGTGTATTGACGGCCACCAAAAGTGAAAGCTAGTTTGTACTGGTCCTCGGCGCGCACAGGGATGGTCCAAAAACCAGAGGCGACGTCGAGGGTCGAGAAGTACTTACCATTGGTGACCTTGGGCAGTTCCTGTTGGAGTTGCGTCATAGGCCATCTGGATAAGGGAACTTGTTTGTTTAGCTTTCGGTAGTCTATAGTGAGTCTCCACTTACCATTTGGTTTTAA
>JBBPBX010105188.1:0-11620 GCA_038048925.1 Garcialebias charrua | reverse complement strand
GGGGAGTGGGGCAAAGAGTGAGTGTGCTGGATGAGTGAGGTCTTTCATGATGCAGGTGGCTCTTTTCCTGCATCTGGAGGTATAAATGTCTGTGATTGTGGGGAGACTGACTCCAACAGACTTCTGTGCAGCCTTCACCACTCTCTGCAGAGCTTTCCTCTCTTCAACTGTGCAGCCTCCATGCCACACGTTGATGCTGGAGCACAGGATGCTCTCCACTGCACACCTGTAGAAGGAGGTGAGGACTGGGCTGCTCAGACCAGCTCGTCTCAGCCGTCTGAGGAAGTAGAGTCTCTGATGACCTTTCTTGATCAGGCTGGTGGTGTTGTTGCTCCAGCTGAGGTTATCATTCATGTGTACACCCAAGTATTTGTAGCTGGAGACCACTTCCACTGCAGACCCACCTATTTTCAGTGGGGCATGGGTGTGTTTGTTCCTTCTGAAGTCCACAATCATCTCCTTTGTCTTCTTCACATTCATGTGAAGATTATTCTCTTTGCACCAGCTCTCCAGATGCTCTCCAGATGAATTTGGAGAGCTTTTGGGACTTGTAAAATATTTTTTAAAAATAGTGCTGTGTCATCAGCTAACTGACTTATAAGAATACTTCCTTCAGCAATAGAAATGCCTTCAATTGTACTTGCTTTTATAAATCGACAGAAAACTTGAGCAACCATGAGAAAGAGGTACACTGATACTGGACAACCTTGCCTTATTCCACGCTCAAGAGAGAACCTAGTTGTAGTGCCATTACTTAATTTAACAGAGCTATTTCCTTTGGCATAAAGCGTTTTAACAGCATTACACAGGTATTCTCCAAAACCTAACTTTTCTAGACAGTAAAAGATAAATGGGTGTTCGACAGTGTCGAAGGCTTTAAAAAAGTCAAGGAATAATATAAAACTGTCATCATTAATCAGTTCGGAATAATCTATCAGGTCAAAAACCAGCCTTATGTTGTTTGAGATGCACCGATCTTTCATAAACCCTGTTTGATTTTCATCTATGATTGTGTGCAAAACTCCCTTTAACCTTTTGGCTAACACTGTTGCTAAAATTTTATAATCATTGTTTAGTAAACTAATTGGTCTCCAGTTGTCTAATTGAAGAAGATCTTTTTGAGGTTTAGGTATTAAGGATATGGCACTTTGAGTCATGCTGGTGGGAAGAGTTGTGTTTAAAATGCTTTCTGCATAAACTTTGTGTAGAAAAGGTGATAATAAATCAGAGAAAAGTTTATAAAATTCAGATGTAATACTGTCATTACCAGGTGACTTATTGCTTTTTAGATGACTAATTGCATCGGTCACTTCCTTTATTGTGATTAAAGAGTTACAATATAACTTGTCATCTTCACTGATTGTGTCGAGCTTGGTAGAAAAGTTACAAAAAGTATACATTGCATCCTCACTAAATTTAGTTTTGTATAGGTCAGAGTAATATTTATAACAAAATTTGGAAATGTCTTTTTTATTGTTTGTGATGGATCCATCTATGTTTAGTTGAAGGACTGAATTAAATTTTGCCTGTGATTTTTCGAGTTTAAAGAAGTAAGCAGACATTTGCTCTCCTTGTTCAAGCCATTTTTGTCGAGATCTTACAAAAGCTCCTTCTGCTTTAGTTTTATAAATGTTGTCTAGTTTATTCTGAAGTTCTGTTAATTTTAAAAGATCTTGTTCGTTTAAGCTGTCTGGAGGCAAACTAGTAAGCAGTGAGATTTCAGATATGACTTCTTCTTCTAATATGCGTTTTGATTTAGCTTGTAGACTACCATATCTTCTAAAATATTTAGAAATTTCAAATTTCAAGAGATCCCAGTTAGAACTGTAAACATTTTCTTTTTGTGCTTTGTCCCAATATTCCTTAACAAGTCTTTCTACTTCTAGTTTTACACAATTATGATGTAGTAGAGAGTTATTCATTTTCCAGTAACAGATATTTGAACAAGAATTTTCTCCAATGATAAAATTAATTTTTATTGTCAAAGCCTTATGGTCAGTTAGAGGTGTTGTTAGGATGTTAACGTCAACATTGTCTTTATTTATGCTGTTGGGAATAAGCCAAAAATCTATACGTGATCTTCTGGATCCATCTTTATTACTCCATGTGTATTCCTTATTGTCAGTGTCGGGATCCCACTGTCTGCAGCCCTGCCGCCCTCTCCAAGATGGCCGCTGATTGACGCCAGCTGACGACGCCAGCTGACAGCCATCATCTTACGAGGAGCTCCACTACTTAAGGCTGCAGTCCAGTGAGATCCAATGCTGGAGCATTGTGCCTCAATCGGTATACATGACTTCAGCCAGAAAGTATTAGTCTGATAAGAGTACTCACCTTATGATTTTGTGTCCACAGTTTTGTGAACCCTGGATCCTGTTTTCGTCTGCCTTTGTCTGCCAGTTCCTGCCTTGTTGCCACTCGCTGCCAACCCACCGACCCAACATCCCCTGTAAGAACCAAACAGAGCATCAGTTTTGATCCACCTATCCCACCAGTAGGACCCTGACCCTGTTCTCTCTTCCAGGCACTCCCAAGACCCCAAGTGTCCCTTTATCACCTGTAAATAATAAACACTGTAAATAATTGTTACTCTGAGTTGTGCCTCTGTTCTGGTCTTGTACCACTCTGGGTTCAGTCGGTCCTTACAGAATGCTCCAGCCATAACCGACCCAGAACGAGACCAGACACGAGCAAACTCAGTCCTATCTTCCAGATGGATCGTATGACCATGGTCGAGGAGATACTCCAACGGGTCTTGGCTCAACAAGACGCCGCCCAGGAAACCATGAAGGAACTTGGAGGTATGGTTTATACTTTAACCCAAAGCCTCACACCCTCAACTCCTGCTGCTTCCTCTGTTAGAGACACTCCTAACACGACGCCCGAGACCGGTGCCTCAAACCAGCAGCTAATTACTAAACCTTCTGAACTATTTTCTGGAGACCCTCATTCATGTGGAGGATTCCTCCTGCAGTGTAAACTAGCATTCAGAGCGGCCCCTCAGCTTTACACAACAGACGCCGCTAAAATCACGTATTTCATCAATCAACTGAAGGGTGAAGCACTGAGTTGGGCAAATTCCTACTTACAGTTTCACAACATTGACTATATCACCTTTGATACCTTGTTAAAGGAATTCAGCCGAATCTTCGACCGACCTCTTCAACAACCCAACGCCGTAAAGCGGCTCCTTGGACTCCGTCAGGGAGGTCGGCCTGTCGCGGAGTACGCCCTAGAGTTCCGTATCCTTGCTGCCCAGACCGGATGGAACGACCTCGCACTGAAAGGTACTTTTTTAAGTTCCCTCTCCGATTCCATCAAGGACCAGATCGCCGCTAGAGACGAACCTGAGAGTTTTGACGAGCTAATCGACCTAGCGGGTGCTATCGACGAGCGTTTCCGGGAGCGGAGAAGAGAGAAGGACTACAACTCCCGTCATCGTTCCACTTCCGGTTTCGAAACGTCATCAGGTGAGCCCCGCGCATACAAGAACTCGTTTACAAACTACAAGTCCCAGAGAGACAGAGACCCCGTGTCATTTTCTCGTCACGTCGTTCCCACAGAACGTTTTCGTTCATTTTCTGAACCTGAGCCCATGCAGATAAATAAATATCATTTGTCTCCTGAGGAGAGACAAAGACGCAGTGACAGTAACGCCTGCATGTACTGTGGAAAGACCGGGCACTACCGGAGAGACTGCCCCCTCCTGGGGGGAAACGAGAACGCCCGCCAATAAAGAGAGAGATATTGGTGGGTACTTCTGCTCTCTCCTCCGCCTGTAGACTGTTATTACCCACACTTATCCAAATCCACCACAATCATCATCCTGTTCCAGCTTTGTTGGATTCTGGCGCAGAACAAAATTTGATTAGTTTGGACTTGGTTCAAGGGTTGTCTTTGCCCACTCGGGAGATTCCTCCCATTTGTATAGCTGGGGTTACTGGTGAAACTTTAGACCAGATTACCCTAAAAACTACAGACATTAGTCTAATCATTTCAGGCAATCACCACGAGACTATTGATTTTTATGTGTTTAAAGCTTCCACCCCCCAACTGATTCTTGGATATCCTTGGTTAAAAGAGCACAATCCGACTATTAACTGGGAGTTGGGGAGAATTGAAAAATGGAGTGATAGGTGTCTAGCACAATGCCTTCGTTCTGCTGTCACATGTCAACCTGCGGATGTTGTGTCACACGAGGAAGTAGACGTCTCTGAGATCCCATCTGTCTACCATGATTTGGCTCCTGTTTTCAGTAAACAACATGCTTTGTCTCTACCTCCCCACCGTCCCTATGATTGTACTATCGACCTCCTACCTGGTGCCACATTACCGGCTAGTCGATTGTATAACCTGTCGGGACCTGAAAGGGAGTCTATGAAGAAATACATCAAAGAATCTCTTGAATCTGGCATAATACGTCCCTCCACTTCACCTGTAGGAGCTGGGTTTTTCTTTGTGGGGAAGAAGGATGGCACTTTACGTCCATGTATTGATTATAGGGGTCTTAACAATATTACTGTAAAGAACAAATATCCATTACCCCTTATTGATTCCATATATGAACAACTCCCATCTGCTACCGTCTTCACTAAATTGGATCTCAGAAACGCCTACCATTTGGTGCGGATTAAAGAGGGGGATGAGTGGAAAACCGCATTCAAGACACCACTCGGGCATTTTGAGTATTTGGTAATGCCTTTTGGTTTGTCCAATGCACCTGCTGTGTTCCAGGCTTTGATTAATGATGTCTTGCGTGACTTTTTGGGGGACTTCGTTTTTGTGTACTTAGACGATATCCTTGTTTATTCTAGAGACGAGAAAGAGCATTACAACCACGTACGTAGAGTCCTACAGAGACTCTACGAAAACCAGTTATATGTTAAAGGAGAAAAGTGTGAGTTTCATGTGACCTCAGTATCGTTCTTGGGGTTCATTTTTGAGAGTGGTTGTTATCGAACTGACCCCGAGAAGACCAGAGCAGTCGAGGAGTGGCCAGTTCCGGAGAACAGGAAAAAGCTTCAGCGATTTCTTGGTTTTGCAAACTTTTACAGGCGGTTCATAAGGAACTACAGCCGCATCGCCGCCCCTCTCTCTCAACTTACCTCCATAAACCAGGTCTTCAAGTGGACTCCCGATGCAGATGCCGCCTTCAACAGACTTAAGAAACTATTTGCTTCTACACCAGTTCTATGCCATCCTGACCCTAGCCATCAATTCATCTTGGAAGTGGATGCCTCAGACTCAGGGGTGGGTGCTGTTTTGTCTCAACGTTCTCCCAAGGATAACAAGGTCCATCCTTGTGCCTTTTTCTCACGACGATTATCACAGGCAGAGAGAAACTATGATGTTGGCAACCGCGAGTTATTGGCAGTGAAACTGGCATTAGAAGAATGGCGCCATTGGTTAGAAGGTACTCCTACCCCTTTTTTGATATGGACAGACCACAAGAACCTTACATACCTGAGAGAGGCAAAGAGATTGACCCCCAGACAGGCACGATGGTCCCTTTTCTTTAACCGGTTTAACTTCGTTATGACTTTCAGACCTGGCTCAAAAAATGTTAAACCGGATGCTCTCTCCCGTCAGTTCTCTTCCCCAGATTCTCCGGACATCGAGGAGACCATAATACCACCTGTCTCTGTCGTGGGAGTTCTCACCTGGCCCATCGAGAAGGACATTATGGACGCCCAAAAGGATGAACCTGACCCTGGCACGGGTCCTCCTGGCAAACTTTTCGTTCCCTCTAATATGAGGAGTAAGGTATTGGACTGGCTCCATTCACACAAACTGTCCTGTCATCCTGGCACCTCCCGTATGCTCTCTTTGGTCAAGACTCATTTCTGGTGGCCCACACTCACCCAAGACGTCAAGTCCTATGTTTCAGCCTGTCCGACCTGTGCTAGGAATAAGACCGGCAATCAGCCTCCTGCCGGTCTCCTGCAACCCTTGCCCACGCCCGGCCGCCCTTGGTCTCATATTGCCGTTGACTTCGTCACGGGTCTGCCACCTTCTGAAGGTAATACTGTCATCTTCACCATCATTGACCGTTTTTCGAAAGCTGCTCATTTCATTCCCCTACCAAAGCTTCCCTCTGCTTCTGAGACGGCTAACCTCCTTGTCACACATGTGTTCCGCATTCATGGAATCCCTTCTGATATTGTGTCAGATCGGGGACCCCAGTTTATCTCGCAGGTCTGGAAGAGCTTTTGCGCCACTCTGGGGGCTACTACAAGCCTCACTTCGGGTTACCACCCTCAATCAAATGGTCAGGCTGAGCGGTGTAACCAGGAACTTGAGACCGCCCTCCGGTGTGTCGCCGAACGCAACCCCTCATCCTGGAGCACACATCTGTGTTGGGTTGAGTATGCCCACAACGCACACAAATCCTCTGCCATAGGTATGTCCCCGTTCGAGGCTTCCCTTGGATACCTTCCCCCTTTGTTCCCAAGTCAGGAGGTCAACGTTCCGGTTCCATCTGTCCTGCACCACTTCCGCCGTTGCCGGCGGGTCTGGCGGGAGACGAAGGCAGCCCTCTCACGTACTGCTGCTCAAAATAAGGTGTTTGCTGACCGCCGTCGCTCTACGGCCCCTGTGTACGAGGTGGGACAGAAAGTCTGGCTCTCCACTAGGGACATTCCCATCAGGGGCACTACGAGGAAATTGGCTCCTCGTTTCATCGGACCTTTCCCGATCACGAGGATCATCAACCGTTCTGCGGTGCGCCTTCGACTTCCCTCGTCTATGCGGATTCACCCCACTTTCCACGTCTCTCAGGTCAAGCCGGTCTCAGAGAGCCCTCTGTGCCCTCTCTCCGACCTTCCGCCTCCTGCCCGGCTGATCGACAACCACCCGGCCTTCACTGTCCGTGCCATTTTGGATGTTCGTCGCCGTGGCCGGGGATTTCAATACCTGGTGGATTGGGAGGGTTATGGCCCCGAGGAGCGGTCTTGGATTCCCCGCTCGTTCATCTTAGATCCCAGCCTCATCACCGCCTTCTTCGCCGCTCACCCGGAGAAGCGCTGCGGGCCGCCCGGAGGCGGTTCTTGAGGGGGGGGTACTGTCGGGATCCCACTGTCTGCAGCCCTGCCGCCCTCTCCAAGATGGCCGCTGATTGACGCCAGCTGACGACGCCAGCTGACAGCCATCATCTAACGAGGAGCTCCACTACTTAAGGCTGCAGTCCAGTGAGATCCAATGCTGGAGCATTGTGCCTCAATCGGTATACATGACTTCAGCCAGAAAGTATTAGTCTGATAAGAGTACTCACCTTATGATTTTGTGTCCACAGTTTTGTGAAACCCTGGATCCTGTTTTCGTCTGCCTTTGTCTGCCAGTTCCTGCCTTGTTGCCACTCGCTGCCAACCCACCGACCCAACATCCCCTGTAAGAACCAAACAGAGCATCAGTTTTGATCCACCTATCCCACCAGTAGGACCCTGACCCTGTTCTCTCTTCCAGGCACTCCCAAGACCCCAAGTGTCCCTTTATCACCTGTAAATAATAAACACTGTAAATAATTGTTACTCTGAGTTGTGCCTCTGTTCTGGTCTTGTACCACTCTGGGTTCAGTCGGTCCTTACAGTCAGGAAACTTGTCTCTCCATATATCTAACAATCCAAACTTGTCAATCAATAATTTTAGCTTAGAAGCTGATTTTGGAGTGTCACCCTGAGGCCATCTGTCAACACACGGATTTAATACGGTATTGAAATCCCCCCCCCATCAATACCTGAGCATTAGGAAATTTAGAAAGCCAGTATGAAATTCTTTCTTCAAGAATTGTAAGTAGCTGATTATTTTCAGCAATGGTATTGTAACCATACACATTAAGTATTAAACATATTACATTACTCACTTTCACGACTAACAAAACAAAGTGACCCTGAGCATCGCATTCAGTGTGTAAGATGTTTCCTTTAAAATTGTTTTTTAAGCAACATACCCCTGCAGAGAATTCTGTACCGTGGGAAAACCAAAGATCATTGCCCCATTGACCCTTCCAGAAATTACCATCTTTAGCAAGTGAATGAGATTCTTGAAAGAAAACAAAATCTGTTTTGTGCTGTTTAGCATACAAAAACAAGGCTTTACGTTTTAAATTGTTTCGCAACCCCCTGGCATTTAAAGAAAATAGAGTAACAGACATAAAAAAAAAATTAAAAAGTAAGACGAGAATAATATAACCTTTGAATTAGTTTTAAATAATGATAAACCAGAAAAAATTAGGTCGAGAGCAACGCAATAGCACCTTTTAGGTATCAAGATAGAAAAGATATTACTCTGTGAACGTAGAGCATTAACATTTGAACTTTCTAATAAGAAAGGTATAACTGGAACCAACCTGCTTCAAAATATTTTTCTTTTACCTTCTTTCTTTAAAAAAGGTCACAAAAACATCATCTGTATTAATAGTTTGATCTCAGTCAAGCTCAGATGTTACTTTACTTTAATAAAATATTTTTGATGTGATTTTTAGGAAATCAACATTACTCAGGGATGGTGATTTCTCCCTCTCCTTTGATGAACGCTCTGGCGCCAGCGTAGTAAGCCACTTTTCCTGCCTCACGAGCCTTTTGGATCTCCGGCCACAGACGCTGTCGGCGCTCCTGGTCTCCTTTTGAAAAGTCCTCCTTGAACTGCAGCCAGGGTATATGCAGAAATTCCAGAGTTGAATTTAATACCTTTTTAATACCATCAAAATATTTTTTAATACCATCACGGCACCGAGCTATAACCGTAGCGGCAACCTGTTGTACTTCAGTTTAGAGCAACTAATTGTAAAGTGATAGATTACTGTCATTTTCTTCCTAAACTTTGGTAGTAAATGTAGTTTTATAACAATTACTGGATACATCAATTTGCTTCTTGCCTCAATAAAAGCACTGACCTACTTGTTATTTAAATCTAACCCAAGAGAAAAAGTTTAATTGTTCCCACACATAACATATCTCTAATGGCAAACAAAAACTGTAAACTTGAAAACAGAACAGTTTAGTTAAAATAATTCAACACTGAACACATGCATAATTCAAAAAGAGAGGTAGAAAAATAATAACTACTGTATTTTTCATCCTGTAAGTTGCAGTTTTTTGCATAATTTACATGCCTTGCAACTTATAGGACGAAGTGACATATTTATAGATTTTTTTCCCCATATTTATAAACCATAACACTGAAATATGACCGTTTCATTCATTCTGACTGAAAAAAAAAAAAAACTTCATGATATCTATTGTAGTAATAGTAGTATGGCATGCTGTTGTATCATGTAATAGGAAAACGTGCCTATAATGACAAATTTAAAAAAGTTCAAGACAAAAACAACTGGACTTTATTTATTATACTATTTATTATACTATTATACTATACTTTATTGTTTTTTATTGCACTTTTTAGAATTCACCATGTCCTGGATGACTGAGAATCTTCACTAGCTATTAATGACTCAATCGGCCTGCCATACTCTCCCCACCTCTCTGCTTGAACCTTCAATCCAGCAGCCAGCTGCACCACGGTGGCGAAATGCAGCTAATTTGACCATTAAAGTGCATTTATTAAGAAAATGACAGACAGAAAAACAGCTCTGCTATAATTTCGAGCTAACAAATAATTGTTTAGGTAATTTTCTTGTTAAATGTCGGCAAAACGAGCCGCGCTCCTTTTTCCTGTTTGTCACCGCTGAGCGATCACGGAGCACACAGGCACTGAGGCAGTGACACTTTTTTTTTTTTAAATAAAGCCGATTTAACCATTAAAGTACATTTATTAAGAAAACGTTAGACTGAGACACCCCTTTTGCTATAATTTCGAGCATTGTTTAGGTACATTTATTGTTAAATGTCGGAAGATAAAGTTGCGCTCCTCTTTCCGGTTTCTTTTTACAGACATGATACCAGCTGTAGGTGCGCGCGCACACTGACTGACGATATGGGCAGCACGGTGGCACAACTGGTAGAGCTGCTGCCTCTCAGCGAGAAGGTTGCCGGTTCAAATCCCGGTCCGGGGCCTTTCTGGGTGGAGTTTGCATGTTCTCCCCGTGCATGCGTGGGTTTCCTCCGGGTACTCCGGTTTCCTCCCACAGACCAAAAAACATGCTTGTTAGGCTGATTGGTGACTCTAAATTGACCCTAGGTGTGAGTGTGAGAGTGGATGGTTGTTTGGTGTGAGTGAGACAGGTCCCTCTTGTAAATGAGTCCCCGTGACTCAACGAGGCTAGCCTGTATAAATAAAGGTTGAATGAATGAATGAATGAATGAATGAATGACGTCTTTGTTTTAGCTAAGGTCCTACTTGGAACATAAAATTAGAAAAGATAAATAAATTCACAGACCTTTTTTTAGACGACAGAACAAGAAAAATATAGTTGTGTAGGTTTAAAAAAATTTAATACCTCGTCAGATGACGTTTATTACTTTTTAATACTTTTTAATGGCCTTAATTTGTGTTAATTTCATTTACTACCTTTTAATACCTTTTACAACCCCGCGGATACCCTGGCAGCCCTCTGTCCTTCAAATAGGCAGAGGTCTTGGCAGCCTTCCAGACAGCATCCCTGCAGACACGGGAGACAAACTGGAGAATGATGGCTCTGGATCTTGTATTGTTAGCTTGCCGCTTGTTTCCAAGCCGATGAACAGTATCTACAGCGTCAACAAGTCTTTCTTTCATGGATGGGAGTACTGCTTGACAAATCTTTATCAAATCAAGGCGGAGGTCTTCATTCTCAGATTCAGGGACTCCTGCTAGCTTCAAATTCCACCCTCTTGTGTATGATTCAAGCTCATCCATTCTTCTCTGTGCTTGTTTAACAGGCTGTTCTAATTTGTCAACCCGCTTCTCCAAACAGTTCATCTTTATAGTGACAGCCCGAAGGTCATCAGCCATGGCACCCACTTTGTTGTTGAGCTCAGATATTTTGCTTTCAATATTATCTGACCTGTTGTTGATGAGTAGTGTTATTTTAGCAAGCTGGCTGTAGATCTCACTATTAGGTGATGAAGTAACAACACCAGATGCCTTTTTCTTAGGCGCAGGTGACTGACCGGGAGTTAGTGGCAGCGGCGGGAAGTCACTCTCAGTGAAGCAGTCCTCCATGCTGTTTTCTTCTTCTTGAGTATAGTCGTGGTCGCCCGAGGCTAACGCACATATGGCTGTAGCATTAGCATCTTCGGTAACGACGGAACGGTCGCGTTTTCTCACCATAATTGCTTTCAAGAGGTAAGGTTCACTTCCACAAGGAGTAGGTAAAAGATGGTAAAAAGCAAAGTGAGAGTAAAGTTCTTCAAAAATAACTTTTCATAAATCTATTCCAGAAATGGTGCAGAGCGTCGCAAAGTTGATGTGCTCAGGCCGCCATCTTGAACCGCCCTCCCCAATCAGATAGTGTCACTATCGGTGTCACGTGACCCAATAAGATAGTGTCACGTGACACATCACATACCACATCCAAGTAAGGGGGGAGGGAAGAAAAGAAAAGTTAAATTAGGTCCTCTGGATGGGTTAAAAAATTGTAGAAACGTTTGCTCTTTTATCCAACAGACTTTTTCTTTTTTTACTTCTGTATTTACAATAAATAAATAAATATCTATATACATATCTATATACATATATATATATA
>JBBPBX010105187.1:0-11620 GCA_038048925.1 Garcialebias charrua | reverse complement strand
CCCTGAGCATGATAAACCACACACATCTTACCTGCCGAAGCAACACCATCAGTTTGGAGCAGGGTTCTGGGGGCCACATGGGGGTCATTCAGCACCCCCACAGTAGAGCTGCATTTGGGCCTAAAAAATCCCCCGTAGGCTTTTTTCCCAAACCCGACCCAATCATTTAACTATAATTACAGGCCCGAACACCCACCAAAATAAATAAACTTTTTTTAATTAAGCTTTTATTGCTTTTGTAAGCAAATCAGTTAGACATGATTTTTTTAAACTTATTTCAAAGAAAATATTTTGTTTCACCAAATGGATATTAACAAAACGAATTGCCTAAAAAAAAATTTCAAATCTAAAGATAGGCTTTTATACAGATGAATAAAAATGTTTTACAGCCAAATTATTTAGAAAAATATAGATCAAGGCATATGAGATGAGTGCGCTGCTCGCTTCGGCTTTTCTTCAGATGCTGCTACTTCTTCCACCGCAGATGAGGGGTGCAGAGATGTGCGCGGCCGGTGATCAGCTGATCCATCTGATTTATTTATTTATTCATTTTATAAAAACACAACAATAATACATACATAAAAAATAAAAAACAAACATTTATAAAATGAAAGGCAGCAGAAGAAGAAAAAATCTTATTTTGTCTGCCCCTTATACTCCAATAAACAATTCATATAACCAACTCATTTGATTTCCATAACTTGGTTTCAACCTTCATGAAACTCATTAAACAAACAACTCATTAGATTTTCAAGAAAATCTGAGCTTAACTGGACTTGTTTTTTACCTCTTTCAACAAGTAGATTAACACAATTTTATATTGTGCATTCTCATTTAGTTTGTGTGTGTGTCCTGTATGATTCGTAAAACCATACTAAAAGCCTGAGACCGACAATGGCCTGCCCATCAAGCACATTGTTCTGGGCCCGGGTTAGAACTAGTTCTGGACGTCCACAACAAGCTTGTTGATCCACCATGAGAAGGTGCTATTTAGAAGACTGAGCTCCTCAGACTGATGAAGTCCTTTGGATAAAAGATGAAATCTTTCAACAAAGAAGAATTCGTCCAGTGGACCCGACTTAGAACATGTTGCTGTTAGTTTTTACATTAAACGTTGTGTGAATAAAACACCAGTGACAAAGGCAATCCCATCCCAGCACACGAATATTCTGCCGTCTGCTTCGACTTTGTAAATCCGCCAGTTTAGATCTTAGTCTGGTGTTTTAGTCAAACTTTTAGTCAGCTGGATCTCAAATTGGACCAAACTCGGCTCGCGGTGGAGGAACACGGCCAACGTGTGTCATCACTGGAACTTGTCACTAACTTGCCTTTTTTTTATTTGTTGGATGTAACTGGGACCTCGTGTACATAATCTCGTTTTCATCTCATGTACCACATGCGGTGCAAATGACAATAAAGACTCTCTGACTCTGACTCTGACAATAAAACACCAGTGACAATATGTTTTTTTTTTTAAAGAAAGGAAAAAAAAAAAAACCTTGTGTATGGAGGAAAATGCCTAATTTTTGTTTTTTCTTCAAACAGTAACAAAATATTTCCGGAATATAGGTTGCGGCTTTTTATCATTTTTGCATGCCCTACGACCTATATTCAGGTAAGACCTATTTATGTTTTTTTTTTTTTTATAAAATAAGCTGATTTGTGGTGTGGTCGTGAGATGGAGTGAGTCGCACTGCCAGTGCTCCGGGTAAAATTTATTTTATAGTACCACCAAGCCCTCTATATGTAATATTTTTTGCCTATTATCACGCACACAACTTCCATTAAGCATCTCTTTTGAAGATTTTGGATTAAAAAATGTCTCAGAGGTCGGCAAGATCGAAGAAGGACTCCGAGAAGGATGACGCTGGCCTAACCCTCGAGGCAATTACCTCGCTGCTCGAGGAGCACCGCGCTGCGCTGTCAGCTGAGTTTAAACAAACTTTTAGTCAGCTGGATCTCAAATTGGACCAAACTCGGCTCGCGGTGGAGGAACACGGCCAGCGTGTGTCATCACTGGAACTTGTCACTAACGACCTGAGCCAGCGCATGTCGGAGGTGGAAAACACCTGCTCAACTCTCCAGGAGGAAAACACCAGACTAAGATCTAAACTGGCGGATTTAGAAAATCGAAGCAGACGGCAGAATATTCGTGTGCTGGGTTTACCGGAATCTATTGAAAGCGGACGTCCCACAGACTTCTTTTCCAACCTGCTGTGCGACATCTACGGGCGTGACACGCTTCCTTCTCCACCCGAACTGGACCGGGCTCATCGAACCCTCGCTCCGAAACCCACCTCGGACCAGCGGCCGCGCCCGGTTATCCTGCGAGTGCACCGGGTCCAGGTGAAGGAGCTCATGATCCGGGAGGCTCGACGCAGAGGTAAACTTGAATACCGGGGAAAACCGGTGCGGATCGTGGAAGACTACAGCCCAGAAGTCCTCAACCAGCGAGTGGAATATAAGGACGTGATGTCCGCACTGTATTCTCTGGGTTTAAAACCTGCTCTGCTTTTTCCTGCTCGACTTCGCGTGACTTTACCTGATGGACACAGAAAGTGGCTGGGCTCTGTGGAGGAGGCGCAGAAGTTCATGGACACCTTTCAGGCTTCACAGCGCAAGTAACATTTAAACTTTTCTTCTAACTGATGAACAATGCGCTGTTCCCGCACTGGCTTTGATTATTACACTAAACTTTTCTTTACATGAGGTGAGGAACAGATGAGCAGGACTCTGCCCATACTCTGATTATCTGAGACTTTTTTAGTTGCAGCTTTTTTTTGAACTATTAACATTTTTGAAATGAAACATTTTTCCTTTTCTCGTTTACCTGTTGACTATTTTGAGCTGAATCTTGGGTTAGTCCTGGATTGATTGATAATTAATTTGAGATTGGGATTAATTTAACTTTACGTTTGTATATGTGTGCGTGATTACCGGTACACATGTGTCTACATTTTTTGGCCTTGCATACTTTAAACTAGTTTGTGAGGTGCTTATATAAAAAAAAATTCCTTTTTTTTTGCATTAGGTATTTAGGCACATAAATAATTGAAGTAGGCCTATCCATGTATAAAAATGGGTGAAATATATAATGTTTTTAATATATTATTTTGAACTATTAACATTTTTCCTCTTCTTGTTTACCTGTTGACTATCTTGAATTGAATCTTGAATTGGTCTTGGACTGATTGAAGATTTAATTTAGGATTAGGATTAATTTAACTTTGTTTATATGTGTATGCGTGATCACACATCTATGTGTACATTTTTGGCCTTGCATGAGGTGCTTATACATTTTTTTTTCCTCTTATGATACTGGAGCACTAGTTTAAAAGTTAGACAGGAGACTTATTTTTAATTTCTATGGAGCTTGCTGCTTCTGTCTGTTGCAGCTGTCCAGGGTGGGAAAGGGAGGGGGGTCCATCACTGCCATTAATTTATATTTTCTTTCACTTTGCCAAGAACTGCACAGCCATCAACACATTAGACTGTATTACCTACCTTTCTTATACAAATTATTAGTAATATGAGTGGTCAGTTGGTGTTGTCAAGCTGGAACGTCAAAGGTTTGAACCACCCCGTCAAGAGAAGGAAGGTGCTCTCTCATTTAAAACAGTTAAATACAGGCATTGCTTTCCTGCAGGAGACTCACATTAGAAGTGACGATAGCAAACGATTACTGCAAACATGGCACGGGCAGAGTTTCCATTCCTCATTTCGAGCAAAGGCTCGGGGCGTCTCGATCCTCATCAGTCAAGACATTTCATTTGAACCTTTTCAAGTTAACTCAGATAAATATGGTCGTTTTGTGATTGTTTCCGGTAAATTGTACAACACACCAGTAGTGCTAGTTAACGTTTATGCCCCAAATACGGATGATGTTGGTTTCTTTGAGAAATTATTCTCACTGCTCCCGGACCTAAACACATACTCATTGATACTCAGTGGTGACTTGAATTGCTGGTTGGACCCAGTTTTGGACAGATCCTCTACAAACCCTGCCACAGCCAGCAGGTCGTCCCACACTATTCGTGCCTTTCTATCTAAGTATGGCCTGTGCGATGTATGGCGTTTTTTACACCCAGCTGAGAGAGAATATTCTTTTTTTTCTCATGTTCATCATTCATACTCGAGGATCGATTACTTTTTCATGGACAACAAACTTCTTCCCTCTGTCCGTGGCTGTGACTACCACAGTATTGTCATCTCAGACCATGCACCTGTCACTCTGTCTTTGTCCCTCCCTGACATTCCTATAAGGAGTAGACAGTGGAGATTCAATTCAACGTTACTGTTAAACAATGATTTTGTTACATTTATAGAAAAAGAAATAACCTTCTTTCTATCCATAAACAGAACTCCTGGGATCCCACTGTCAACAGTTTGGGATACCCTTAAGGCCTATCTTAGGGGACAAATCATTTCATATACCGCCCGACTGAGGCAAAAATCTCAAAAAGAAAGAAATGATTTAGCCCAGCAGATAAAAGAAATTGATCAACAATACGCTCAAAACAAATGCCCTAATCTGTACAAAAAAAAGTAGAACTCAAAACTAAGTTTGATTTATTGTCTACATACTCAATAGAACAATCACTTTTGAAAAGTAAATCATCATTTTACATACATGGAGAAAAGTCAGGAAAACTACTGGCAAATCAGTTGAAGGGTGCCATGGCTAAACAAATCATCCCTAAGATCCAATTAGAGAACGGCACCACAACTCTAGATCATTTACAAATTAACAGAGCATTTAAGGACTTTTATTCCCATTTATATACTTCAGAATCCCAAACCAACAAGAATTTATCTTCTCAGTTTTTCGAAAAGACCAACATGCCAAAACTCACACCCAACCTGAAAGATGCACTGGAGATCCCAATATCCCTGACAGAAATTGTGTCAGCTGTATCGGTAATGCAGTCTGGCAAATGTCCGGGTCCTGACGGCTTCCCTGCTGAATTTTTTAAGAAATTTTCTTCATTACTTTCCCCACTCCTACACTCGGTTCTCTTAGAGTCATTTGACCAAGGATCCCTTCCGAAATCTTTTTTAGAGGCCTGCATTACCCTCATTGCAAAGAAAGGAAAAGACCCAACTCACTGTTCCTCTTATCGACCAATCTCCCTTTTAAATACAGACGCCAAAATTTTAGCCAAAGTTCTTGCTCAAAGGTTGGAAAAGATCCTTCCTTTGATCATATCAAAAGACCAGACTGGATTCATTAAAGGCAGGCACTCCTTTTTTAATGTCAGACGCCTTTTTGACATTATTTATTCTCCTTCGGATACTGTTCCTGAGTGTGTTATTTCCCTTGATGCAGAGAAAGCATTTGATCGGGTTGAATGGGACTACTTGTTTAATGTTCTTGACAAATTTGGTTTTGGCCCCAATTTCATTACATGGGTGCAATTAATTTATTCACATCCCACCGCAACCATTCGTACCAACTCTCAGATATCAAAACCCTTCAGTCTACATCGAGGAACTCGCCAGGGATGCCCACTGAGCCCTATGCTCTTTGACCTGGCAATTGAACCTCTTGCCACTGCTTTGCGGTCCTGTGACACTGTGGTGGACCACTAGGGGGCTCTACTCACACCCAGTGGACCGAATGTATTACAGGATGCTTTTATTGTGAAAGGTCCAGAGGACCGGATGTTATGTGGGTATATAAAGCAGTGTTGGGCGGGTTCCCGCCAGTTTAGTAAGAGTTGATTAAAAGGTGAAGTTCTGCAGCCTGTCTCCTGTGTCGTCTCTTCACCTCCTCTTACACTGGTGACCCTCGTGAACTGAACATGTCGACATCTGACGCTTCAGCCAGCTCTCTTCAGCTGTCTACTGCTGTGGAACCTACACAGGCGGCCCCGCACGCTTTTTCGGTGGCCGTTAAAATCCCGGACTTCTGGCTGCACGCGCCTGAGTCGTGGTTCGCCCACATCGAATCACAGTTTGCTCTTCGCGGGATTTCTGTTGACGACACCAAATACCACCATGTGGTTGCTTCGCTGGATCCGCTGACAACCCAGCGGGTAATGAGCCTGCTACAAAACCCTCCTGCACACGGAAAATACGACGCCCTCAAGAAGCTTCTTCTGCGGCGCTACACACTCTCAGAGGCGGAGCGCGCTGAGAAACTATTTTCCTTCTCCGGTTTGGGTGACGGAACAGCTCTCGAGCTCGTGGAGAGCATGTTGTCCTTGCGGGGATCGGACGACTGCGAGTTCCTCTTCCGCCACCTCGTCCTCCGCCAGCTTCCAGCTCCTGTGCGAACCGCCCTGGCCAACTCCCCGTTTCTGCAGGAGAAGGACTACCGCTCGCTGGCCGAAGAAGCCGACCGCATCATTCTAACCACGAGGACCTTCGCGGTACAGGCGGTGGTCCCGGGATCTCCAGCAGCGCCCGAGTTTCGAGCGACGCACACAGCGCCGGACGAGCCAGCGGTGGTGGCAGGAGTCACTAGCCGCAGGCGGGCAGGTCCAGTTCTTTGTTTCTACCACGCGCGTTTTGGCGCCAAAGCACGACGGTGCGTCCCGCCGTGCAGCTTCAAGCCGCAGGGAAACGAGACCGCCAACAGCCGCTAGCAGTCGCAGCCGTTGGCGAGAAGGAAAGGCTGCTTTTCATCGAGGACTCGAAGTCAGGGAGGCGGTTCCTGGTGGACTCTGGGTCGCAGAAGAGCCTCGTCCCCCCGACTGGCTCCGACAGGTTGGCTGAAGGCTGCGGGCCACAGCTAACCGCGGCGAATGGCTCTCCCGTCAAGACGTTTGGCGAAAGGTTGGTGACTGTGCGTTTCCATGAACGGGACTTCCGGTGGAACTTTGTGGTAGCTGCTAGCTCGGTCCCTATTTTAGGGGCTGATTTTCTTTGTGCTCACGGGCTCCTGGTTGATGTAGCTAACAGACGTTTGATCGACGCTGTGTCTTTTTCGTCACTGCCTTGTAAGACGCGAGGAGCTGGGCCTTTAATACATGCTAACTTTTTAGCTTCGGGTAATGTGTTTCAACGTTTATTGTCTGAGTTTCCCTCGCTGACTGTTCCTGATTTTGCAACCACAAACACAAAACATGGGGTCGAACATTATATTCCCACAACGGGGCCCCCGGTGTTCGCACGTGCACGCCGCCTCGATGCTACTAAGCTAGCAATCGCACAGGAAGAGTTTGCTAACATGGAGCGTTTAGGCATCGTGCAGCGCTCAAACAGTCCGTGGGCCTCCCCCCTCCACATGGTGCCCAAGGCAGATGGCAAATGGCGGCCATGTGGAGATTTCCGCCGCCTCAATAACATCACAGAGAATGATCGTTATCCCATCCCCCACATCCAGGATTTTTCAGTGCACCTGGCTGGGACCTCCATTTTTTCTAAAGTAGATTTAGTACGGGGGTACCACCAGGTTCCTGTGCATGTGGAGGATGTCCCTAAGACCGCTGTTATCACGCCTTTCGGCCTGTTTGAGTTTTTGCGCATGCCTTTTGGTCTTAAAGGTGCAGCACAAACATTTCAGCGGTTGATGGATTCAGTCCTAAGGGGTCTGTCCTTCGTATTTGTGTACTTGGACGACATCCTGGTGGCTAGCAGCTCGGCTGAGCAGCACCTGTCCCACCTCCGTGAGGTTTTTCAGCGCCTGGCAGCACATGGCCTGATTGTAAACACAGCGAAATGCCAATTTGGGCTGCCAGTCATTGACTTTTTGGGCCACCGCATTTCCGCAAGTGGCGCCGTCCCGTTACCAAACAAAGTGCAGGCGGTGTCAGATTTCCCACAGCCCCAGTCTGTTAAAGCGCTACAAGAGTTTTTGGGAATGGTTAACTTCTATAACCGTTTCCTCCCCAGGGCAGCACAACTGCTGCGTCCGCTCTATGGAGCGCTGAAAAAGAAAAAGCCCAACGACAGTGTTGACTGGACACCAGAACGCCTACAGGCATTTGGTGATGCTAAAGCTGCACTGGCCACTGCTGCCCTTTTGGCCCATCCATCCCCAGCGGCGCAAATAGCTTTAACAACCGACGCATCTGATGTTGCGGTGGGGGCTGTGTTAGAACAGCAGGTTTCCGGGGTTTGGCAGCCGCTTGCATTTTTCAGCCGTACGCTGCGGGACAATGAGCTGAAATACAGTGTTTTTGACAGAGAGTTGCTAGCGCTTTACCTGGCTACACGCCATTTCAGGTTTTTCCTGGAAGGCCGCCAGTTCACTGCATACGTTGACCACAAACCCCTGGTCTTTGCTATGTCAAAAATTTCTGACCCCTGGTCTGCTCGATAGGGTGAGAAGCTCAGTCATCCGGGAGGGACTCGGAGTAGAGCCGCTGCTTCTCCACATCGAGAGGAGCCAGTTGAGGTGGCTCGGGCATCTGGTTAGGATGCCTCCTGGACGCCTCCCTGGTGAGGTGTTCCGGGCACGTCCCACCGGGAGGAGACCCAGAGGAAGACCCAGGACGCGCTGGAGGGACTATGTTTCTCGGCTGGCCTGGGAACGCCTTGGGATTCCCCCGGAGGAACTGCTCCAAGTGGCTGGGGAGAGGGAAGTCTGGGCCTCCCTACTTAGGCTGCTACCCCCGCGACCCGACCCCGGATAAGCGGAAGAAGATGGATGGATGGATGGATGGATGCTGCTCGCCAGCAACGCCACCTCGCAGCGGTGTCTGAATTTACTACAGACATTCAGCATGTGGCTGGAAAATCCAACGTGGTGGCCGACTGTCTCTCCCGGGTGCTGATCGCTCCCGTGTACGTTGGCATCGATTTTTCTGCTATGGCTGCGGACCAACGTAGCGACGCAGAAATACTCGAGCTCCAGTCCGGCCCCACAGGCCTCGAGTTGGAGGAAAGGCGGGTGAATGACGGAGGTCCTCTCCTGCTCTGTGACGTATCTACGGGCAGGCCCCGCCCCCTGGTTCCAGTTTCATGGCGACGCCGCGTTTTTGACTCCTTACATTCCCTTTCTCACCCAGGTGTTAGAGCCTCTGTGAAACTGGTCAGCTCAAAGTTTGTTTGGCCCGGTCTGCGTAAAGCAGTTAAGGAGTGGGCAGCAGCGTGTGTTCCATGCCAGCGTGCTAAGGTCAACAGGCACACCAAAGCACCGTTGGAACCTTTCCCCATCCCAAGTCGGCGGTTTGATCATGTGCACGTAGACCTAGTAGGCCCTCTGCCTCCATCACAGGGTTTTACTCATCTGCTGACTATGATAGACCGGACCACCAGGTGGCCAGAGGTGGTTCCCCTGACGTCCACAACATCTGCAGTGGTGGCCCGGGCCTTTTTGTCTACCTGGGTTGCACGTTTCGGCCCCCCTTCAGACATTACATCGGACAGGGGCCCGCAGTTTGTTTCGGAGCTTTGGTCTACCATGGCCAAGGGTCTGGGGACTAACGTTCACAGGACCACCGCTTACAACCCCCAAGCTAATGGTTTGTGTGAACGGTTTCACAGGTCATTGAAAGCTGCACTTCGTGCTGCATTGACCGGTGACAACTGGATTGACCGCCTTCCCTGGGTTTTGTTGGGGTTGCGTACCGCAACCAAAGAAGACCTGAGCTCTTCCCCGGCTGAAATGGTTTACGGTCAGCCTGTGCGCGTCCCCGGTGAGTTTTTACCTGAGGTACCCTCACCACAGTTCGCTCCACCGTTGCTCCATCTTTCACCTCAGGAGGCCCCTTTTCGTGTCCCCGGTCCGGTACACCATTGTTTACCGCAGTCATTTGTCCCTAAGAGTCTGGAGTCCTCTAAATTTGTTTTTGTCAAACACAATGCACACAGGACACCACTACAGCCTTTGTATGATGGACCGTTTCGAGTTCTTCAACCAGGTCCGAAACATTTCATTTTGGATTTAGGGGGTCGTACTGAGACTGTCTGTATTGATAGGCTTAAACCAGCTCATGTTATGTCAGATGATCAGGTTGTTACGGCCCAAGCTCCTCGCAGAGGCAGACCTCCATCCACATTATTAACGGACGGCGGTCCTTCTTCCGGAAACTCTCAACGTCCATTGGAGCCCGAATCTTCTGCAGACCCTCCTCGTAGCCCTCCACTTCATCAGACTGGTTCTGCAGGGCCCAGGTTCAGCCGTTCTGGTCGTTTGATCAAACCTAAAATGCGGGACTAGTGATGGACCTTACTGGGTGTTCTGGGGGGGCGTGTGTGGTGGACCACTAGGGGGCTCTACTCACACCCAGTGGACCGAATGTATTACAGGATGCTTTTATTGTGAAAGGTCCAGAGGACCGGATGTTATGTGGGTATATAAAGCAGTGTGGGGCGGGTTCCCGCCAGCAGTGTTGCCAGATAGCCTATATGCCACGGGGGGGCGTGACGTACTTCCGGCAAAATGCAACACCCACCCCCCACTTCCGGTTCCCATCCACCTCCGTTGTTGATAGCGTTAGCTCCTAGTAGCAAACCATGACAACGAGCCGAAACGGGAAGCGGCTGCGCGCTACCGGCACTACACGTGAGTACCGTTGTGTCCGCCCACCGGTGGGAACAGCTGTTCCGCGGGGGGGTTTCGGCGAACATTTATCGCGGCTAACCGTAGGGAGAACGTCGCCATAATTTTATATGGTTTTATATGTGTATAGAGTTGTTATTGGTGTGTATGCCGATGTTTTATTAATTGTATTTAGTCATATATGTTCGTGTCTTTCCCGCTAACCGGAAGTGCGCCGTATGTGTAATGCCTGCGGAGGAGCTGGAACGGAAGCCCGTGGCATATAGGCTATTGGGCGGTTTACCGCCATTTGGGCGGTTTTCACTCTCTACTTAGCGGCTAAAAATAGCTTCGGGCGGGTGGTGATAATTTGGGCGGATTTGGAGTCAGATCGGCGGTTTCTGAGTTAACTATTAAATGAATTTCAAACAATCATTCATCATTATTTCATAGCAAAGCTCCTCTGACCTTTCTCCATCACTGATTGGCTATTGTCATCTGCCAGGGCGATCCCAACAGAGAACTGGTGAGGCAGTTAGTGGACGCCTCGTTGAGTGGGCTGGTCCGTAGCGGCGGTACGTCAGAGCGGCCGCCATATTGGATGTGGCAGAACTGCCGGTCAACTGATAGAAGGAAACGGACTGAACTTCATAAAGCACCGTTTTACAAAGTGTTTTATGCCTGTCATTCACACACACCGTGTGAATGACATTTGGACATATATTTGGAAAGCAAACATGCACCAAAGACAACATTTATAACTTTTAAAGTGATTAATAAAAATGTTTATTCCTTAAATGTTTAGGTTACAGTATAGGTAAACACTAATTTTGAGTGTTAACAACTAATAATGTGTGTAACACTATTACTGTGATGATAAATATAGAAATATTCATTAGTGAACATTTAATGTGTCTATAATAATCAGTTCCTGAAATGTGACATGTTGATTTTCTTAATAAAGAGCACCAATGATCACATTTAACTGGTTTTGATTAATCACATTGAACAAATAAACACCGATATATCTTTACAGGAGTTGGGGGTACTGTGTGTGTGTGATTTTATATATATATATATATATATATATATATATATATATATATATATATATATATATATATATATTATATATATATATATATATATATATATAATATATAAATATATATATATATATATATATATATA
>JBBPBX010105186.1:0-11621 GCA_038048925.1 Garcialebias charrua | reverse complement strand
TTTCTAACAAAGTAAAATCAGCTGTAAATAAAATAAAACTAGACCTGTGTATATCAGACGGGTGATTCTCTAACTACCGGAGCACTCTACTTGTTAAAAATAAAAATGTGACAACAACATGACAAATCTGAGGAAATTTGGATTTTGGTGTATATTTTGTTTCTTGATATTCTCACAACGGTCCGTTTCTTCTTTAGGAGCTCCTGTCCAAACTACGTAAGTTTAAAAAAAAAAGTTGCATGTGATATGTCCACTTAGTCTTTGAGTCATGTCCAGGGCTCCTCCATCCAGCTTGTCTGCATCAACGTGGATTTCAATTATCTAATGGAGTAGAGTGAACTCACAGGCTGTCCAAATCTTCATTCCATACTTTGCAGGTTTTGATGGCAAAGGCCTCTAAAATGGCATCAGATCCTCATCAATGGTGACATTAGAGGGGGAGGCGATGTACCCACTTGTCTTATGGCAGCAAGCTTGTCTGCTGTCCAGATCTTATGTCATCCTTGGTATCAGTGATCCTGGAAATTGTGTGGATGTTTTCATACAATATTTCTGAAAACATCCATATGAGTTCCAGGATTCTACACTGATACTAAGGATGGAAATTGTGTAAATCATATGGAGGTTTTCAGAGACATTGTATGAAAAAGTGCTCTTCCAGTTTCTGCATCCCACAGGGAGATGGTGGATATTCCTTTGGACGTGAAAACTCCAACAAGGACAAGAACCCCAAAGATGGACCTGTACAAGAATTTACCGTATTTTCTGCCTGATAAGTCGCACCGCCCTATAAGTCGCATCAGTCCAATTATGTCAAATAAAGTGGAAAAATCCATAAATATGTTGCTTCGCCCTATAAGTCGCATCTATTATGAGTCACCGCTGACGCGTCGCGTAGGGCCTATGTTACGCGTCAGCGGTGACAACCCGGAAATGGCCACAGGAGCGTGCACGGTAGGACTTTAACAAGATTAACACTTAAAAACAATTATTTGTTTGCTGAAAATTATAGCAAAGATGTGTCTGAGCTGAACTTTTCCTTAATAAGTGCACGTACCGGTCAAATCAGCTGAATTTAAAAGAATAGTTTCGCTACGTCAGTGCTGCGAAGCGTGCACGCGCAGCGAGCGGATACACTTCATTTCTTTAAAATTTACCAAGATATACACCTTATAATAATAATAATAATAATAATAATGTCTATTCCTGTCATCTGCGTATGTTCCCATACACAGACGAAATTCGTCTCTGCATTTAACCCAACCACCTACCAGGTGGTGCAGTGAGCAGCCCGAAAGCGCTCGGGGAGCTGGAGAAATAGGTGTGCACTCATAGACACCCCAAGCTGGGTAGTGGCCGGGGCGCGAACCCGCGACCTTCGGATCCGTAGTCAAAAGCCCTGCCACTAGACCATCTTGGCTCAATATATATGTTTGCTGATATTATAGCAAAAGTGTTTCTGAGATGAACTTTTCCTTAGGAAATGCACGTACCGGTCAAATCAGCTGAATTTTAAAAAATAGTTTCGCTACGTCGGTGCTGCAAAGCGTGCACGGGCAGCGAGCGGATACGCTTCATTTCTTTAAAATTTAACAAGATATACACCTTGAAAAATATATATGTTTGCTGACATTATAGCAAAAGTGTTTCTGAGCTTAACTTTTCCTTAATAAATTCACGATCAGCTGGATTTAAAAATTAGTTTCACTACGTGCAAAACGTGCACTTGCACGGGTGGGAACGCTTCATTTCTTTAAAATTTAACAAGATATACACCTTATAAAAATATATATGTTTGCTGACATTATAGCAAAAGTGTTTCTGAGCTTAACTTTTCCTTTAAAAATTAACGTAATGTTCAAATCAGCTGGATTTAAATTGTTTCGCTTTGACGGTCTTCCAAAAGTGTGCGCGCGCTGCGAAAATAAATTATAAATAAATCGAATTTTAGCTCAAACTTTTCCTACAGCTAATAGGTTGTAAATGTCCACCCAGTGATTACTTTCTGTAAGTTTCATCAAAATCTGTCCTGTGGTTCTTGAGCCATTTTGCTAACAGTAAAACACTGAGCTAACAGTAGTTCATACCTCCAGAGAGCAGGATCGCCGTGCTGCGACAGAGTGAGTCCGAGCAGAGGAGGCTTCTGTCGGACACATGAGCTGGGAACGGTCGGTGGACCCTAGCGGTCGAAAGTGGTACTGCACTCCTAGCGGTCGAAAGTGGTACTGCTCCATTTTTTTCGTCAGAATGAATGGAAACGGTCATATCTCAGCCAAAAATTGGTCTAAAAATATGGGAAAAAATCCCTAAATATGTCGCTTCGCCCTATAAGTCGCAGGGTATGCAAATTAGGTAAAAAGGTGCAATTTATAGGCCGGAAAATACGGTAGTCCCTCTCCTCCCACTTTTCATTCAAGTAGTTCAATCTAGAATAATGTTCTGGATGGAATAAAGCTCAAAACTCAAAATGATGTCCTGCACATGAGAAACTGCCATCTGAGTTGGCTCTGGTTGAATCTTTATACCATGAGCAGCCATGAGTGGGGGCTTTCATGGAAAAGAAAACCATTAAATTTACCAGCTGCTTACGGGCTGGACCTGTGACTCTTCTTTGTTTTAGCACTGACTGATGCTCCATCTCATCCTCCTTTTCCAAGTCATCGTTAGAATAAATTCTTAAAGCACCTTTCATACAAAGGTGTGTAGTCCAAAGTGCTTTATATACTAAAATTATAAAACCAAATAAAGAATAACTAAAAGAGCAAAAAATAAATAAAAACAACTTACAGAACTGTTGGAAACAGCAAGATGTTGTGAAAAACTGCGACGGGATCATGAGAGGACTGAGGCCAGTAATAAAAATACAAAATATACTGTATAATTACGACTACGAGTAAAATCTTCTTATACCTGAAACAGCTCATTCTAATTTCATCATCAAAATCTAGAAACTGACTAATGTTGCTACTATTTGAATGCTATTATTCTTATAAATACACATTATATGTTGACTATAGGTCAGAGTTTAACGTTTTGATTCAATTTATTTAACCAACTTCTCTTTCTTTATTTGTAGAAGTTTCATAAAATACTGTTTGTAAAATGAACAAATAAAAATTCTGAGTCTTTTGCAGAAAAATCTGACCGTTTATAACCTTTTAAGCTCATTTACTGTATGTTGCGAAAAAGTGCAAACAATAAAACAGTTTTATCCTACAGTATTCAACTTTGAAAACACTTGCTCTTAATTCAGACGTTTAGTTACACGTGACGACAGAGACAGTTTCTGGGTCGTGACCTTTGACCCCTCATCTTTTAAACCTCAGAAACTTACCTTTTTAATCCCCTCACAGGTGTTACAATAACGTTTTAATCCCAGCTGTGTTTTTCACCACGAACAATCCGTGCCTTTAAAATAACTCAGAATGAGAAAACAACAAAAAGAAGCGGTTCAGATTTTTCTTCCATCATCAGCCTGTCTTTAAATCAATCTGCTGCTGTGTTTGTGATGTATAATGTAATTATTGCATCCTGTTCTCTAATGAACATGTCCCTGCTGGTTTTGTTTAATTTAATATGGTTAGTGTGGACCTGCTGCTTTCAGCTGGTGCAGCTCAGTGGTGAGGAGTGAGGACAACATCACTGGTGAGAATCAAACGAATAAGTTATGTTTGTCTGAGCTGCAGATTGGTTAACGTCTGCGACAGAAAAGATGACTTGGTGAAGGAGTGAAGATACTTGGTGCTGCTTTGCAAAGAAAAAACAAATCTACAAACTAAGAGGAGGGAAAAAGAGATGGGGGAGGGAGAGAGAAAGAGCAGCTGAGCCCTCCTTTGGAGTAAATCTCTCTCAATCTGATCAGCGTGTAAAGAGGTGGATTAACAATCCCACTGAGTGGACACAACGGCTCTGAGGTAAGGTAATTTCAATATTTCTATATTCTATATGAACCTGCAGCTAAAGTAAGAAAATAAACTTCAGGAACAAAACCAATGTTAAACTTTTAATAATCTTTAATAGAATACTGTAATGTTTAATCCATGTTAGGCTGCCTTCAGGCCCAGGCCTCCCTTGCAAAAGAGAGCTGTGATCTCAGTGGAATTTGCCTGGTTAAATAAAAGGTTAATAATATTAATAATAATTAAATAGTCTGAATCTCCCAAGAAAAAGAGCATTTTTTGCATACTTTAACTGGCAACACTAAACTTACATTATTTGTTTTGGTTGTTTGTCTTGTTTTTGTGACTCTTTATTCAAATATGAATGATTTGACCAAAACCTGATTAAATATAATATAAATGCATTTAGAACTGATTGCCTCTGTGATGGAAAATAACAAGTACATAAAATATTAAAAAATAAATTTAAAAAATTGCTTTTAGTGAATTTTAGGCAATTTAGTCCAAATGTGGAAAATTCTCTAAATATTTAGCTTAAATTTAAGGGACCAGTTTGAGTGTAGTTTGAAGGAACGGAGACAAAAAAACATTTACATTCTGTTTTGAAATAATCTTAAACAACTATTTACTTCTTTAAGAAAATAATTGTAACTTATAACCACATTTTGTTTGGAAAGGCAAACAATTATTTTTTTTGTGCTCAAATTTAACCAGATTTTGCATAATTTTATATAATTAATTTTACTTCTACCTATACGGCTGAACAGTAGAATTATTAAACAAAGAAATGAAAACTGGTCTTTATCGATGAAAGAACAGCACAATAAAATGTAAAAACTTTTACAGAAAACTGACAATACAATTTGTTTTTAACAACATTTATAGTCTCCAAAGAATCTGTGAGCAAATGGCAGCATTAGTTGAATTTTACCACAATGAACTGACTTTTTTAATCACCTCTCCTCCTGCTCTTATCAGTTCCAAACTCGAGACTAATCACTCTCCTTAAGTCTCCACCTCGACCATATGCTGTTGGGACGTTGCACTGATCGCTGCAGATTACCACTCAGGAGTACCCACTAATTGTAATTAGGTTAATTGGCAGAGATGTGGGTGATGATAAACCTGTGGCTGAATGATGGAGATTGGGTGTGACACGATTTTGTGCCTTGACCATCTGCGTCTCTTCTAAGCTGCGTAAATCACAACAAGAACAACAAACAGAACCTGTCTCATGCAAACAGCTCTCTAACTTCATCCACTCAAGTTCAAAGACTGGGTCAGTTTTGGCCACATCAAACATCAAATCTGGATTCAGAATTAAATAAAATATAGGATTGACGTACCCGAGGCAAACAGTTTTCCACTTTGTTTCACTAGATCTTAGTGAACCATGCGTGAACTTTCAGTGCAGATACATTAGAGAGGTTGATCACGGAGAGCAACTGGTGCCCAGTGAGGCTTCGATGACGCATCACGTGTGTGACATTTTAAAATGTTGACCCTGTATGATAGAAAACATGACACACAGAGGTCAGCTTCTTTGCACATACAGATATGGAAACACTGGTATTTGATTATACTGTTAGTACTGAATTACTTTTTGTAATATTTTAAAATCATCATCAACAGTAGTTCACAAAGTTTTTTTTTTTTTTTTTTGTCTCATGTAGCATTTCTGTGGTCACTGGCTGCTTTTTCACTCATTTTCTGTCAAAAGCCTGAACTTTTTCAGTTTTTTTTTTAAATCTGTTTTGCCATTTGGATCTGTGAATCAGGTGTTTGAAAATTTATGAAGTCTTTATAATTGTCTATATTTCTGCACCAATATGACCTAAAACATCATCAGATGTTCACACAAGTCCTAAATGTAGATCAAGAGAACACAGCTAAACAAATGAGACAAAATATTATACAGTACTTGCTCATTTATTTATTGAGGTAAAATGATCCAATATTACATATTTTTGTGAGTGGCAAAAGTATGTGAACCTCTGGGGTTGATTAGAAGGTGAAATTAGAGTCAGGTGTTTTCAATCAATGGGATGATGATCAGGTGTGAGTGGGCAACCCGTTTGATTTAAAGGACAGGATCTATCAAAGTCAAGAACAGGGATCGAGCAAAGTTTTAAGTTTTCAAGTTGTGTTTATTTGTCATGTGCAGGTTAACAGTACAATGACATGCTTAGGATGAGAAGAACCCATTTGACTCTCAAAAAAAATAAAAAAAATAAAAATCAATGAGCAAACAAACCAGAAATACTAAAGCATGCAATAAGAGTACAAAAATAAAGTACCAAAACGTGAAAATGTAATTATAATGTATACAAGGTCCTAAAGAGAGATAGTAAACAACAACATGGTAGAATATAACGGTGCAAGCAGGATGAATTTGAATGAATAAGTCTGCTCTTCACAACATGTTGGAAGTAGCAAGGTGTGCAATAGTCTGCAAGGTCACGAAGGACCCTGGAGTAACTTCTAACAACTGAAGGTCTCTCTCACATTGACTGATGTTAAAGTTCACGAGTCCACCATCAGGAGAACACTGAACAACATGGTGTGCATGGCAGGGCAGCTGCAAGGAGAAAGCCACTGCTCTCCAAAAAGAACATGGCTGCTCGTTTGCAGCTTGCTAAAGATCACATGGACAAGCCAGAAGGTTGTTGGAAGAATGTTTTGTGGACGGATGAGACCAAAATAGAACTTTCTGGTTTAAATGAAAAGCGTTATGTTTGGAGAAAGGAAAACTCTGCATTCCTGCTTAAGAACTTATCCCATCTGTGAAACATGGTGGTGGTAGTGTTATGGTTTGGGCATGTTTTGCAAGACAGCTTACCATCATTAATGGAACAATGAATTCTGGATTATGTCAGATAATTCTAAAGGAAAATGTTACATCTGTCCATGAGAGTCAGAGTCAGAGAGTCTTTATTGTCATTTGCACCGCATGTAGTACATGTGATGAAATGAGATTATGTACACAGGGTCCCAGTTACATCCAACAACAAAATGTAAGAGAAAAACAGTAATAACATCTAGGATATGAACTAAGAAAAACATCCAACTAGAAATACACTAAGCCCTAGAGTAATAGAAAAACGTCATTACAAACAGCAGCACGAACATGAGTCTTTATGAGCAGATGGTCACAGATGAACACAGCAACAAGAAAACAGATCAGCATCAGCATGATGTGATATTTTGCAGTGATTATTCTTATTATTTATTTATTCATGAGTCTAACAGCCTCAGGGTAGAAGCTGTTCCTCAGTCTAGTGGTTCTACATTTGATGCTCCTCAACCTCCGTCCTGAGGGGAGTGGGGCAAAGAGTGTGTGTGCTGGGTGAGTGGGGTCTTTCATGATGCAGGTGGCTCTTTTCCTGCATCTGGAGGTGTAAATGTCTGTGATGGTGGGGAGACTGACTCCAACAGACTTCTGTGCAGCCTTCACCACTCTCTGTAGAGCTTTCCTCTCTGCAACTGTGCAGCCTCCATGCCACACATTGATGCTGGAGCACAGGATGCTCTCCACTGCACACCTGTAGAAGGAGGTGAGGACTGGGCTACTCAGACCAGCTCGTCTCAGCCGTCTGAGGAAGTAGAGTCTCTGATGACCTTTCTTGATCAGGCTGGTGGTGTTGTTGGTCCAGCTGAGATTATCATTCAAGTGTACCCCCAAGTACTTGTAGCTGGAGACCACTTCCACCACTGATCCACCTATGTTCAGTGGGGTGTGTGTTTGTTTGTTCCTTCTGAAGTCCACAATCATCTCCTTTGTCTTCTTCACATTCATGTGAAGGTTATTCTCTTTGCACCAGCTCTCCAGGTGTTCCACCTCCTGCCTGTAGCTGGACTCATCATTGTTTGTGATGCATCCCACCACCGCTGTATCATCTGCAAACTTTACAATATGACAACCTGGATGGGTAGCTGCACAATCATATGTGAGCAGAGTGAACAGAAGGGGGCTCAACACACATCCTTGAGGAGAGCCAGTGCTGAGGGCAATGGTGGAGGAGGAGAAGTTGTGGATCCTCACTGACTGTGGTCTGTTTGTTAAAAAGTCTAGTACCCAGTTACAAACGGAGGGGCTTAGTCCAAGTGTGGATAGTTTGTCCATCAGAGTTTGGGGGATCATGGTGTTGAAGGCAGATGTGAAGTCCACAAAGAGCATACGGACGTAGGAGTCTTTCTGATCCAGGTGGGTGAGAGCAGTGTGGACCACGGACGAGATGGCGTCCTCTGTTGATCGGTTCTCACGGTAAGCATACTGATGAGGGTCCTCGTTGATGTTGACGGTTGTTTTGATGTGGGTCATGACCAGTTTTTCGAAGCATTTTGCAACTATCGGGGTGAGGGCCACCGGCCGATAGTCGTTCAGACCAGTCACTGTGGAGCTTTTTGGGACTGGGATGATGGTGGCGGTCTTCAGGCAGGTGGGGACTGTCTCCAGAGCAAGTGAGGTGTTGAAGATGTCAGCCAGCACCTCACAGAGCTGGTCCGCACATTCCTTCAGAACTTTCCCGGGGATGTTGTCCGGTCCAGTTGCTTTATGAGGGTTGATCCTTCTGAGACTACTCCTCACTTCTGTTGTGGTCACGCTGAGATGCTCTTCCTCTGATGATGAGGTGAGTCTGGTGCTGGGTGGTCTATTTGGGTCTTCAAACCGTGCATAAAACTTGTTGAGGGCATCAGGCAGAGATGGGTCTTTGGGGCACTGTTTGCTCCTGCTTTTATAATCAGTTATGCATTTGATGCCCTTCCACATGCTCCGTGGGTCTTGTGAGGTGAACTGACCCTCGATCCTCTGTGCATATGTGGCCTTGGCCCTCTTAATGCCAGCAACCAGCTCTTTCCTGGTCTTTCTCAGCTCCTCTGAGTCTCCAGACTTGAAGGCAGTGTTCCTGGCTGCCAGCAGGGTGCAAACCTTTTTGTTTAACCAGGGTTTTGTGTTGGGGTAATATTTAAAAAAATTTTATGGATACATTTTCAGAGCATGTGCTAATATAACCTAGAATTGAGGATGCATAAAGTTCCAGATCCACAGAGCTCCCATCAGTAGCTGCCTCCCTGAAGACAGACCAATCAGTTTTTCAAAGCAGTCTCTCAGCATGGGGGTGCTGTCCTGGAGTCAAATTTTTACTTCCTTTTGTTCTGGTTTACAACGTCTTAGTGGGGGGAGTTGTGCTGGGACCATGAGGAGTGATAAATGATCAGAACCCCCGAGCGGTGGGCGTGGCTTCGCTGTGTACGCGCCTACATTTGTGTAGACGTGATCGAGGGTGTTACTCCCTCGTGTTGCTATGGATACGTCACGTGTTGTTTGAAGGGAGAGAGTCCTTTAAATTCACGTGGTTGAAGTCACCTAAAACAATGCAAAGCCCCTCTGGGTATTTACATTGCAGCGAGCTGAGTAAGTCATGAATTTCTTCAAGGGCGACTTTAGCATTAGCATCTGGGGCGATGTAGATAACAGTGATAAGGATCACTGAATAGTCGCGGGGTAGATAATGAGGGCGACACCGCACTGTGATCAGCTCCACAGCAGCTGTGCAAAGGCTTATTATAATAGCACAGTTTTTACACCAATCCGTACTCACGTACACATAAACACCGCCGCCTCGTGTTTTTCCCGTAGTCTCTGTGCAGCGATCCGCTCTGAAAAAGAGTCTGTCATACAGTTCATACACAGAGTCTGATGTTTTCTTAGAAATCCACGTTTCCGTGAGGCAAAGCACAGAGCACTTCTTCATTTCCTCCGAACTTGTCACTCTCAGACGAAGCAAATCCATTTTGTTGTCCAGCGAGCCGACGTTAGCCAGAAAAAGAGCCGGCATCGGGGGTCTCCCAGTTTTAGCGTCCGCCTTCAGTCTAACCATAATCCCCGCCCGGCAGCCTCGCTTCTGATGCCGGGAGCACCGCTTCCTTTTCTTATCTCTGGAGCGTGAGCCGGAGCACCTCAGCTGCAGCTTCCAGGTGGAAGACTTCAAGAGCCGCATCCTGCCGAGCGTAGATTTGAGTTTGTTGCTGATTTCAGCTGTTCCCTGTGGCAAATCCGCTCCAATTCTCAACAGTTCAGTTCGGCTATAATTCACCCGCATAAAATATGCAGAGTCAGGTACAGAATCAACTGAAGTCTGAACTGAATCTCAAGAGAAGGTGGGTCATGCAGCGAGATGATGGCCCTCAGCACACAAGATGTTCTACCAAAGAATGTTCAGGAAGAATAAAGTTCATGTTTTGGAACAGTCAAGTCAAAGTGCTGACCTTAATCCAATCAAAATGTTGTGGAAGGACCTGAAGCTGCAGTTATTGTGAGGAAACCACCAGTTTTCGGAATGGCACTAGTTATTTGTATATTTTAACATATGTATTGTATGGACTGAAAAAAAGACTGAACTTGGAAAAAGGGCCTTCTCCTACTCTGCTCCTGCTTCCTGGAATATCTTACAAAAAGATCTGAAGCTCTCGGCCCTGACCTCTCTGGATGATTTTCGGGGTCTGTTGGAATCCTGGCAAAAGCCAATGCTGATTTGTTCCTGTTTTTGATTTTGTACATCTACCTTATAATGTTTGCTACTTTTTGCTACTTTTTCTTTTGTCTATTGTTTAATGTACTTGTACCATTGCTGTTCATCATTCTTTAGTTTGTAGCAGGTCGCTTTCGTAAATGAGCCCTTGAAGCTCAATAAGATTTACCTGACTAAATAAAGGTTGAATGAACATCCAGATTGTTCTGTAGAAGCATGTTGACTGCTCTGGTCAGGATGTCTCACCTTTGGCTTGAACTAATCCTCGTTTGAAAGGACCCAAGTTGTTTTGGAACATCCAAGACCAAACACTGATACCAAGTAAGACCAGAGACATAAGCTTTTAGTCTTTGATGCTGCTGAGAACAAAACAGAACAGTGTTTAGTTAAAAATCTGGCTGTGAAGGGATTTTTAACTCAAGTCTGTCCACCTGAACGTGGAGCACTTTAATAAAAAATGTGTCACGTTTTGCAGCTTTGCTGGACAAAACCTAATGAACAGAGCTTTCAGAAACAGAAAGGTTGGGCTCAAGCTGCAGCTGCATTAATATTCAGTGAGCGTTGTAGTCAGGATTTCAATTAAACTAAATGTGATTTATCTAATATCTAATGTTTTGTTTCGCAGGTGTCTTTTCTGAGGAGACGACTCAAATACCAGAACAAGTTGTGCCTCCGTTCTTTTATTGATGAGCAGACGTTTTAAAAATAGAAAAACTTGATGTTTTCCGTACGACAAATCCTTCAGTTTTTCTGTCTGACGTGTGGATGAAGATCATGAGGAACTCCACATTTCTACCTCTGACCCTTCTCCTCATAGTCTCTGCTGTACACAACCCTACATCAGCATTAGAATACAACTATGGCGCCCACCCCCGCTTTGTGTGCACCCCACTCCCCACGGATGCAGACCCGGCCTGCTTCTCTGCGGCAGGTCCTGGAGCCGGGTCAGCAGGGCCCGGTGGACCAAGCCAGCAAAACGCTCCGCCCAGCAGCTGGCTGGGAGTGAGCGAAGAGGCCAAAACCACCATCCTCCACCTCAGGGAGAGTCTGGTCCAACAGAAGGAGATCATCCTGAACCAGAGGGAGACCATCAGAGAGCTAACGGCCAAGCTCACCCTGTGCGAGGGCGTCGGGCGGGGTGCGTCGCTCGAGCACCACAGGATGACCTTACATCACAGGACCCATCAAC
>JBBPBX010105185.1:0-11621 GCA_038048925.1 Garcialebias charrua | reverse complement strand
CAGTTTGACATAAAATTCAACTATGACACCATTATATGGTCAAGTAACACAGTAATACTACATATTAACAGAATAACAGCAGCTTAAAAGCACACATCATGAAAATGACAAAAGTTATTCTTTTGATCACATCAGCCTAAAATCAAAGATAGAAATAGTCTCTTTTGGTGACTATGTGACTAATTTGTAGTAAATGTCTTGCTTTACTGAGAGGTCAGTAAAGGTCATCACTGGACAGTTCAAAAACCTTAGTTTGACCCTGGGTAGGTCCACTACATCTCCCCCCTTTTGGAAGCCATCGCCAGTCCTTGGGGATGGGGTCCAACACGAAAGGAAACCTTGAACTGTCTTTGATCTTGAAGCAATCCAGTAAGTGGAAAAGAAAAATCAAAAATTATAATCCCATAAAGTTTTTGGAAATTCCATACTGTTCGGAGGTAATCCCATTGCGAAAAGCTTTTAATCCTTTGGAAAACAAAGTCTGTTAACTCTTGGAAAACAAAGTCTGTGATCCCTTGGAAAGCAAAGTCTTATAATCCACAGCGGTAATTCCACAACGATTAGTTTTGTTGATTGATCAGCAACAATTGTTTTCATAATCAGCATGTAGAGGGAATCCCTCGATTGACGCAGAGGAGGCGACCCTTGGACGAAGGTTGAAGACCAAGCGTTGGAGCTGCAGGTCCCCACATCGAAGGTTGTTGGCTGGTTGGTTTCCAGTCAGTGCCACTCTGGTTCTATGTGTCATGCAATTATGTGGTTTTTTAGGTGGGCTTATGATTGGGATTTTACATTAAGCCTTACCTATATGCACCTGGTATGTAAGCTATCATGGTTTAGATCAGCTACAATTACCAATTAAGGGGTGGATCAATTCTGTAAAATTAGATATAGGGATCTATACCTATAAAATTTTGGAGGGCTTCTGTAACGAAGGCCTCTAATTCCAAACTATTCCTCCATTCATTACTTAGTTTAGGTTAAACTAAAATAAAAAATGAAATATAGTTTGATCTAAATGTCTGTTGTCTTTTAGACGAACGACGTAGGATTTGGTATTCCTAATAAATTTTGAAGTCTATGGCGAGACTCATCAAAATGAATAGATAATCTAGAATAGAAACGATCGAATCGGTTCAATTTAGAAATTGTGAGACCAGTGTAGTTTATTGTACCTTGAGTAGCTTTAAACTACATTGACTCTTCGACGATTGAGATTTAACAAAACGAACTGCATGTTGGCATAGTTAAATCCATATCATTCATTAACCAATGTTAATACAAAACCTTTTTGGCTGGGAGTGTTCAGAACCAAACAATATCTCAACTAATGACAACAGTAATGACTAAACAACAAGGAAACAACGTTTCACTGCTTCGACACACTCTTGTCGTCAGATTCCAAAGTGCAACACACAAGAAAAACAGGTCTCAACTTTATGACCGAGGTCAAATTAAATCTCGTGGATTTAAACGGTTGTTAAGGTTAGTTTTTGTTGTGGGTTTTAGGCTTAGCGTTTCTAAGTTCAAATTGGACAATGCGACTTATAGGGTGGGAAATACGGTAGTTTAAACCTGATTAGTTTATTTACTAACTTGTGTTTGGACGACCTTATTATCCCATGAAGTCGGTGTGTTTGTGAGATCTTTGTCTTTTGTGGAGTCATTGAACGCCTTGTAAGGTTTGATCTGATTTCGATGTACCCATTTAGCAATTGGCTCTTTGCGGCCTTTGCTGATTTTGATTTCGTAGACGACTGAGGACACTTTGTCTGTTATCAGATGAGGTCCAGTCCACCTGGGCATTAGTTTGCGGGCGAGAGTTCCGGTCTCGGACCCTCCTTTCCCGGTTGCTGGAGCGAACGTATAGTACCAGACTCTGTCTCCCACTTGGAGTTCATTATGAGAGGCCTTCTGGTCGTAGTACGCCTTGCGTCCTTCAGCGGATTTTTCCAGGTTTTTCTGGGCGAAAGCAAAAGTGTTTCTGAGGTGTACATTCAAATCTTTCATGTATTGTTGTGTAGTGTAGGCTGTCGCCATGGCGGCGTCGCCTGGTTGGTACAACAGGTGTAGAGGGAGAGTCATTTGTCGACCGGTCATCATCTCGAAGGGAGAGATGCCAGTTGATGTGTGTGGAGTGGCTCTTATGGCCATGAGGACCAGAGGGAGTTTCACATCCCAGTCCTTGTGGTTTGCAGCCACGTATTTCTTCAAAATACTCACCACAGTTCTGTTTGCTCTCTCTACTTGGCCTGAAGCCTGTGGGTGGTAGCCGACATGAAAGTTAGCCTTGACGCCTAGCGTCTTCCACAGTTCTTTCATCACTTCACCTGTGAAGTGTGTACCTTGGTCTGAGTTCACCCGAAGGGGAAGTCCAAACCTTGAAAATATATGATTCATTAACAACATAGCAGTGGTTTGTGCTGTGTCGTTGGGAGCTGGTAGGCATTCTACCCATTTGGTAAATGCACAGGTTACCGTGAGAAAATATTTATTTCCTCTAGAGCTCTTAGTGAGTGGTCCAACCCAGTCGATCTGGAGGTCAGACCATGGGAATGCAATGCCTCTGCTTTGCAGTGGTGCTCTGTGAAGTGGTCTGGTTGGCTGAAACTGGCCACAGACCACGCACCCTTCAATGTAGTCCTTGACATCCTTTTTCATTCCAGGCCAATAGGCAATTTGTTTTAATGCCGTCAGCGTGGCTTTATCTCCTTTGTGTCCTGCGGACGGGAGATCATGGGCATGAACTAACATCACCCCCCTTTGGTCATGGGGAACCACGAACACAGGTGAGCATTAATCCTGAGATTTTGCTGTTTGGTCGCCTCGTATAACTTTAAAGTATGATCTTGGCATTTCATGAGGTCATCCCGTGTCTCCCTTGTCTCCTGTAAACTTTTAGTTAAACGTTCAATCTCAGCCTGTTTAAGATCGCAAACCAGTTGAGTCGTATCGTTCGCCTGAGACTGTTTTAGTGACTGAACCTCCACCTGCAGTTTTTCAGCTTCAGCTCGAGCTAGTTGTAAATCAACATTTAATGTTGATCTTTCCGCCTTACGTTTTCTTTGTTCACGCTTCAAATCATGCTCTAGAGCTGAATTTTCTCTGACTTCCTGGTCCAACCTTGCCTTTAGTAACAGGGCCAGCTTTGCTAAACGCGCCATACTGACCTTTTTTGCTTCCTTTTTTGAGCCACCTTTTGCCATTGTTGACAGTTCAGCGTTTAATGTCAGTGGAGTCAATTCAGGCACCTTTTTACCATAATCTGTGAATATTTTAGCAAGCTGCCCTAAAACCTTATCAATCCAGTCTGGCCCATCAACTTCAGCCTTTTGATCCGGGCCTTGAGGATCAGGGTCCACTGGCTCTGGACCTGATTCTGCATCTGACTCTTTGTCCGATTCAGGATTTGATTCAGGGTCTGGTTCATGATCTGATTCAGGAGGATTCACCTCTGGGTCTGCACCTGAGTCTGTGACCAGCTCCATATCTACTTCTTCTTTGTCTGCCATCGTGATGTTTTGATTTTGTTTGAATCAAAATTTAGCAGATTTGTTTAATTCTTTTTTCCAAGAGAATGTATCTGGAGCGAGAAGTGTACTTTTTGTTTGTTATTTTAAATTCTTTTATATGTAAAATAAGCAAAAATGTTTGTCTGTACCTCTGTTATTCTAAATTTTTTATTTAAAATAAACAGGATTTTCTGTTAGTGTACAGAACAATTTTTAAGCTGGTAATTTCACCATAAAAATGCTGACTTTTTTATGATGTTTTTGAGAAAACTCATCTGTCAACGTCTTTTAACCAACAGGGGGCAGCTTCGAGACTTAATGTTATCACGAAGAGACTGATTTTGTTTATTCAGTATTTAAACTAAAAACAACCTTTTCAGAATTAGTTTCTAGTGTGTCAGTGATAAACGCTCGAACCACGTTCTTGTCAGAGACAAATCTATGTTGTTAGACAGTTTAGATGGCTTTAGATGAGTTTTTAAGCTTCTAGTGAAACCTCTTTTCACCGTGTGTGTGTGAACTGCTTGTCACCCAAAGTGCACCTGGAAATGACGACACAAATAGGCGGGTCGACGCAGCGCGTCACCAGCTTCCGTTGGGCGAGGCGGAGCTCGCTAAACAGATACGTGACGTCAACCAATCAATCACAGCGTTTGTAGTTCATTCCAAGCATTCATGGTGAATGTAGTTTCTTACCTTCGACCAGTGCAGTGCCGGAAATGACGACAAAGTGGGTTGTTCGCAACAGCGTGCGTTCCCAAATCAGCGAATCAGCGTTCGCTACGAGAGTGATTGACAGTTCACAGCTCTCGTTCATCCAATCACAGCTCATAAACAAAACGTGTGGGACACGTAGCTCTTTAACGTTAGCTTAGCACAACAAAACACAACTTTATAGACTCGTAATCAACTCAAACGCTTCAAATTAACTTCCCAAAATTCTGAAACATGGCAATCACATTTAAAACAGGCACAACTAAGCTACGCTCAGTAACACAGCACTTCAACTGTAACACAACACGGACTCTCTTCGGAGCCGCGTTCAAGGTCGGTTCCGTCCACTTTAAGGAAGCAGAATTCGGGTTTCAGAACCACTATCCGACACCGTTCTAACAGTTATATGCTTCTTTGACCTGCTCTAACATGTAAAATACCAGCACAGCAATCTTGTAGATGTTAAATTAGCTTTTCAGGCAATTTGACTCGGCGGTCATTTTGCAGTGAGATTGCCTCAGCTTGTGCACAACGTAATCTGGACCGGGTCCTTATCAGAACCACCAGACACTTCCAACACAGCGTGACAGATCCCCACCAAACTACTTATAGCGTTTCAAAAGTTGAACAAATAACAATTTCAGCTTCAAATGTCATTAACTGCAGTCCTGCAATCGTTCTGAACACTTTTCCAGCCAAAATAATTAATCTGTTAGAGTCTAAAACTTGGATCCTAATATGCAAACATGACGTTACAGTTCATGAGAGATCACAGATTTATCAATAAACTTTCAGAAAACTCGTACGGCCACCAGATGAAGTAAACATGAGGGAGACCATATATTGTGTCTTTAAACACATATAGTGCCACCCAGATGTAACTAAAGGATTTTAACAGGGGTCAGTATTAAGCTGACCTCTTTATCCTTAATTAATTTACTTATTCAGATTGAATAGTAATTTCACGGATTCTTTTCTTTTTCAGTTTACCCAATATTTCTGTGATCTTTATGATGGATAAATAAACAGAGCTATAGAGTGACAATGGACATTAACTTAGTTGGTATGCCAGGCGACACTACCATTTATTTAAAATAAATCAACTAAATTAACACCATTACACTTGATTGACAGGATTTCACTTTCTTGTAATTTAAAACGTCAGCACACTTAAATTCAACACAACAGACTTCAATACTGGATGTTAAACATATTTAGTCTGTGGGCTCTTTAACTTAAAATAGTTTCCAGCTTAGAATTGAGGGAGAGGAGATAGGAGGAAAGATGGAGAGATGGGTTAAAGGAAATTGTCTTGAGCATGTTACCAAAGTGACACTTCTCATCAGATTTCTGCTAAAATCCAGGTACGTTTTGTAAACAGCTCTTTACCTTTCGACGACGAGTCTGATAAAGAGATGACACCAGCCTGTAAGATGCACAGTCCTTCAGGCCCAGTTCGTCTGAACTGGTCATTCGTTTACGTTTCCAACGTCTCCTGGGTTTCGCTTGGTCATCAGAAAATATGTCAGCTCCTGGCCTCTGACTTCAAGATAAGCTTATTCCAGGAAGGAATAAACAAAGTTTTGAGCTTACGCTCGTTCGAAGTGGATTCATAACAGCATGTTATACAATCCTTAGCTGAATGACTGTCCTTGGCGGGTGACAGGCATTCATTCAGCTCTTTGGGACGTCTTCATGTCTCGAAGCTCCCAGAAACTCCTGACGTTCCAGCAACAGCTTAGAACTTAGTACCGGCTCTGAGAGGAGAGCGACTTGTTTCTTCCCCATTGGTCCGACAGGACCGGTCGGGGAGTTCACTCATTGTTATCAGAGTACAAGGCCACAACTAGCAGCAGAGAGAAATGTTTAGGAAAAGACAGACTCATAGACTCCAAGAGGAAAAACACTTGGATTAGCGTCTTAACACTTCTAAAACAAATCTGAAAAGCACAGTTTGACATAAAATTCAACTATGACACCATTATATGGTCAAGTAACACAGTAATACTACATATTAACAGAATAACAGCAGCTTAAAAGCACACATCATGAAAATGACAAAAGTTATTCTTTTGATCACATCAGCCTAAAATCAAAGATAGAAATAGTCTCTTTTGGTGACTATGTGACTAATTTGTAGTAAATGTCTTGCTTTACTGAGAGGTCAGTAAAGGTCATCACTGGACAGTTCAAAAACCTTAGTTTGACCCTGGGTAGGTCCACTACAATAGAGAGGAACAATGGTTTGAGAGAGGAGTAAAGGAGGCCATCTTTGTGAAAAGAAACCGTCCATCATTAAACAGAGGTGGAGGCCTCCAGGTTCAACTGTCCCCCACTTATGAAGGAAACATGAGGGAGACCATATATTGTGTCTTTAAACACATATAGTGCCACCCAGATGTAACTAAAGGATTTTAACAGGGGTCAGTATTAAGCTGACCTCTTTATCCTTAATTAATCTACTTATTCAGATTGAATAGTAATTTCACGGATTCTTTTCTTTTTCAGTTTACCCAATATTTCTGTGATCTTTATGATGGATAAATAAACAGAGCTATAGAGTGACAATGGACATTGACTTAGTTTGGTATGCCAGGCGACACTACCATTTATTTAAAATAAATCAACTAAAATCAACACCATTACACTTGATTGACATGATTTCACTTTCTTTCAAATTAATACGTCAGCACACTTAAATTTAACACAACAGACTTCAATATTGGATGTTAACATATTTAGTCTGTGGGCTCTTCAGCTTAAAATAGTTTCCAGCTTAGATTGAGAGGGAAAAGAATAGGAGGAAAGATTTAAGAAGAATTGGGAGGTTAAGAGAGGAAGTTTATCTTGCATTTATGAAACCAGATGACACTCTTCCGTACGCGTCCAGCTAAGATATCATCACACCTCCAGCAAGCAAACAGCTGCTCCTTTACCTTAAGACGTCCGCCTTGGTTCTGGCAAAGAGCTGTGATCAGCTTTGGACTGACGAGTCGTCGGTCCCGCAAGTCCAAGCTGGACTCCAGACGTGTTTACCTTGTCGGTGTCGGTGATACTCGCTTTCGTCGGCAGAAGCCGTGGCAATCGTGGTTTTTTGGCTCAAGATAAATTATTCCAGGAAGGAATAACAAAGTTTGAGCTTACGCTCATTCGAAGTGGACTCATAACAGCAAGTTATCAGTCCCAGCTGGATGACGAAGGTCGTTAGCTCTTGACCAAGCGTACCCCAGCCCTTTGGGAAGGTTCACATCTCTCTTGAAGCTCCCAGCAAACTCTCTCGTTCCAGCCACAGCTTAGAACTTAGTACCGGCTCTGAGAGGAGAGCGACTTGTTTCTTCCCCATTGGTCCGACAGGACCGGTCGGGGAGTTCACTCATTGTTATCAGAGTACAAGGCCACAACTAGCAGCAGAGAGAAATGTTTAGGAAAAGACAGACTCATAGACTCCAAGAGGAAAAACACTTGGATTAGCGTCTTAACACTTCTAAAACAAATCTGAAAAGCACAGTTTGACATAAAATTCAACTATGACACCATTATATGGTCAAGTAACACAGTAATACTACATATTAACAGAATAACAGCAGCTTAAAAGCACACATCATGAAAATGACAAAAGTTATTCTTTTGATCACATCAGCCTAAAATCAAAGATAGAAATAGTCTCTTTTGGTGACTATGTGACTAATTTGTAGTAAATGTCTTGCTTTACTGAGAGGTCAGTAAAGGTCATCACTGGACAGTTCAAAAACCTTAGTTTGACCCTGGGTAGGTCCACTACATCTCCCCCCTTTTGGAAGCCATCGCCAGTCCTTGGGGATGGGGTCCAACACGAAAGGAAACCTTGAACTGTCTTTGATCTTGAAGCAATCCAGTAAGTGGAAAAGAAAAATCAAAAATTATAATCCCATAAAGTTTTTGGAAATTCCATACTGTTCGGAGGTAATCCCATTGCGAAAAGCTTTTAAGTTATTCTTTTGATTACATTAGAATAAAATCAAAGATAGAAATAGTCTCTTTTGGTGACTATATTCTCAGATTATAACTAATGGAATAATTTGTAGTAAGTGTCTTGCTTTACTGAGAGGTCAGTAAAGGTCATCTCTGGAACAGTTCAAAAGTACACAGGTGTCTTAAAGTGGACAAGGTCATGCCCACTACACTTACAATGCTGTTATTGCTAGTATCACTCAGCCCTCTGTGAATAGCAAACAACCATCAGGGTGTTAACGATCCATCGTCAGGCTGATGGTCCTCCTTGATCATGTGAGCAGCTGGTTTCGGCTGTCATCAGCCAACTGGTTGATCCACTGTGGGAGGGTGCTATTTATAAGACTGAGCTGAACACAGCTTCTCAGACTGAGGAAGTCTTTCGGACGAAAGACGAAACGTTTCTACAGGTTTTTTTTGCGTTGTTTTGTTTTGTTTTTTGAATGTCCAGCGGACCAGACTTAGCTTTTTTGGATTATTTAAAACAGTTAAACAGAACTTTTACTTTAATAGCACTGTCAGAGGCATGGTTTAATGATGAAAACAAAAATAAGGTTCACATCGAAGGATATGAATTATATGATCATTTAAACAGAATCAATAAAAAAAGGTGGTGGAGTAGCTCTATTTGTCAAAAATGAAATAAAATGTAAAATAATTAATGGAATGTCAATAATTGTTGACAATCTTATGGAAATAATAACAATAGAAATATTAAACAAAAATGCTAAAAACATATCCATAAGTTGTGTATATCGATCACCAGGATCAAATATAGAAATATTCACCGATAAAATCATACAACTATTGGAAAAGAGTTTAAATAAAAAAGTTTTCTTGTGTGGAGACTTTAATATTGACCTGGGAAATAAAACAGATTCAAATAACATCAGCACATTTCTAAATTCAATGTATAGTTTAAATCTTTATCCGTTAATATCAAAACCAACAAGAATTACAACTCATAGTGCTACGATAATTGACAACATTTTCACAAATATAACAAATGGGGATGTGACAGGTGGTATCTTAACAACTGATTTAAGTGATCATTTACCAGTTTTCACTATCTACAGAAATGATCAAAACATTACAAAAGAAGTTACAATTAAGAAAAAAATAATAAACACATCAAAAAAAGCTATGGATCAATTAAAAGATGATTTACAGAAGCAAAACTGGAAGGACGTGTATATTGATGATGTTAACAGATCATATGATGAATTTATGAATATTTTAGAAGCTCTGTATGAAAAGAATTGTGTGCAAAGATATCGTAGAAAAAGAAATATTGCCCTCATGCACGAAAATGTTCGTATTTTTATCCTAAATTTCTCCTACTTTTGTTCGTACGAAGCGTTCGTACGAACATGCCACGTCAGATCCAACAAAGTCTTCTATCGTCAGGAAATGTGTGTATATGAGCTGTGTAAATAATGATGAATCCCACCTGTTCTATTCACCTGCTCGTGCACGCGAGTGGTTATTTACATAATTCCCACCCCTCAAAACACCATATAAGGATATAGTTTCCTGCCACCGCGAGCAGGAAGTGTCCATTCATTCCGGCTTTTATGCGTCAGAAAACACACAAACGCGTTTGGCGAATTAAAATTGACTCGCCTTTGATCATAGTGTCAGCCCCGGATCTGAGCGCAGACCCACACAGAATACAGATGACATCAGTGAGCGCCCACAGTCAACAGGCAGTTTATATTAAAAATGACATGAAACGACTGAATAAGCTGGTTTCGCTTTTTTCTCCCCTGTCTCTGCAGCGGCGCTGTGTATGTGTGTGTGTGTGTGTGTGTGTGTGTGTGTGTGTGACAGTGGCACGGGGTGGCACGACAGTGGCGCGTGGCGTGGTGGCGCGGGGGGGCGCGTTGCGTGGCACACGGTGGTCGACATGAGTGGCGCGGGGGGGGCGCGTTGCGTGGCACACGGTGGTCGACATGAGTGGCGCGGGGGGCCACGCGCGGGTGGCGCAAGGTGGTGGACGTGGGGGGGGGGGGTGTTGAAGCCGCTTTAATTAAACCAATATGTGTGGTTGCATTTAATTGTTTTTAAACTCAAAATATTTTCTAAATAACGAAATATAAAGTTATTAGTGGAGAAAAGGCCGTCTGGATGACAGCAGACCGACTCCTCGTAAAATATACGACAGGTCGGGACCACACGTAAATTTTGTTCGTATCTGAAAAAAATCCTAGGATACGAAAACATTGTTGGATGCCACAAATGATCCTAAATCACTCGTACGCACAGTTTGAGAACAAATCTGTGCGTACGAACGGTTCGTGCATGAGGGCCAACCTTGGATGACTAAAGGGTTGAGAAATGCTTGTAAAAAAATTTACTTGTATTCATGTTTCTTAAAAACGAGAACACAACAAGCTGAAGAAAAATATAAAAAATATAAAAATAAATTGGTAATGATTATAAGAAAATGCAAGAAAGAATACTATAGTGATTTATTAAACAAGAGTAATGGTGACACTAAAACAACATGGCGAGTTATAAATGATGTTCTAAAAAGTCATAAAGCGAAAACGAACATTGCAAAATATTTTGTGAAAGATGACAAAGAAATACATGATGAGAATGATATCGTAAATGAATTTAATCAATATTTTGTAAATATTGGATCAAGCCTTGCAGCTAAAATACCAAAAGTAGATAATAATGTGTGTCATTCAATTAAAAGCTGCACCAACAGTATTTTTCTTAATGGAACTAACAAAGAGGAAATTATGAAAATGGTAAAAAATCTCTCAGACAAGAGATCAAAAGACTGGGTGGACATGGATATGATGTTCGTAAAAGAAATAATGAGTTATGTTATTGAACCGTTTACATATATATGCAATTTATCTTTTTCAACAGGAATATTTCCAGATAACATGAAAGTAGCAAAGGTAATTCCTCTTTTTAAAAATGGTGATAAATGTGTATTCAATAATTATAGGCCAATATCCTTGTTACCACAGTTCTCAAAAATTCTAGAAAAACTATTTGTGACCAGATTGGATCAATTTATTGATAAACAAAATATTTTAAGTAGCAGTCAGTATGGGTTTAGAGGAAAAAACTCTACATCAATGGCTCTCATGGATTTAATGGAACAAATAACTAATGCTGTCGATCATAAACAGTACTGTGTTAGTGTTTTTGTTGATCTAAAAAAAGCATTTGATACCATTGACCACACCATTCTCCTTGAAAAACTAAATAAATATGGTATTAGAGGACCAGCATTACAGTGGGTATCTAGCTATTTGAAAGATAGGAAACAGTTTGTGCAAATAAATGATGTTAGATCTGACCTCCGTGATATCACTTGTGGAGTTCCTCAGGGCTCTGTGCTTGGACCAAAGTTATTTATTTTATATGTGAATGACTTGGTAA
>JBBPBX010105184.1:0-11621 GCA_038048925.1 Garcialebias charrua | reverse complement strand
GACAGACCGTCTGTCCGATCAGAGATTGCTTCGCTCGGATAAATGAGATGGAAACGGTCGGTGAACTCTGTGGACGTCTCAGGCCCGGAGCAGCAGCCGCCGATCGCTCTGCCGTATCCTACCACGCCAGTCGACACCACCAGCTCACCGCGGGATCCGGTGACCATCCTGCCGCTACTGTCCTTGCCATCAGCCGGTGTTCTGTGCAGGCGGCGGAGAGGCCTCTGCGGCCAGGAGCTCGCCTCGATGTCCGCCTGGCAGTCTCAGATGTTGGAGGAACACCGAGCTAACATGCTAACATGGCGCAGCCTGTTGGAGGGGCTAACATGCTAACACGGCGCAGCCTGTTGGAGGGGCTAACATGCTAACGTGGCGCAGCCTGTTGGAGGGACACCGCAGAGAAACGGCTTCCTCTTTTTCCCTTCATTATGGCTCCAAATGTATGGAGCTAACATTCTAACAGGCCTTCCTGTAAACAGTTTGGACCGCGTGAAGCAGCTGGAAGCTGCGGAGGTCGGACGTGCAATGAGCTAACATGCTAACAGGCTTCACCAGCTCACTGTAAGAAATAAACTATTTTTTTCCTTCATTATGCCTCCAAATGTAGCCTACAGTACTGTATGTGTTTTTTGATAATTATGTAGGGTATTGTGTTAGGATAGGCAAAGTGCTTGGTAACTGTACAGTACCGTACATGTACGTGTATAAGTGGCAGCTCGTGTGTTTTCCGACTTACGGCGATTTTCTACATGCGAACGGCCGTAGGAACGGAACTTGTTCGTTAGTCGAAGACAACCTGTATATGGCATCCGCCATCTTGGATTTTGACCTGGCAACCCATTTTTCGAAAATAAACTTTTTTACGACTAGATGCAGCCACACACCAAAATGGAAGTCATCACCTCACATACATTTCAAGTTATTATGCTCATAGCATGTACAAACAGACGAACAAAGGATGTTACCCATAAGGAAGTAATTGTGATGAGAGGATTTTTGAGAATGTAATGGTTTATGAACATGTTTGTATCAATTACTAAGATAATTTTTTTATTAGAATTGTTTTATTATGGTAGCAATTGACTTGGTTCATGGCCTCGCTCAAAGTAGCTGTTGACACATCAATCCAGTCAACAATAATAAATAATGTCCTTAAACTGAGGCCATTCAAAGAGCTATCTCCAACAAATTGTAATGGTTCATGACCTATAGAACCCCACTTAAAAAATCTCAATTATGGCTGCAACCCATTAAAACAATTAAACCACATTTATATGATTATGAATCAATATTTTCACAATAAACACCCCTTCCAATAGACATATGAGCATTGCTGACCAAATCCTCTATAGGCCAAACACTGTCAGCAGTAGCTTTGAGTAAATGTCATGTGCTAGCTCAGTGTGCCATGTTGAAGACACACATGCTGACATCCAAGCTCGCAAGAGTGAGTGTTTAAAGTCAGTGAGTCTCCTGAGGTGAGTTGTGATACCAATATCAATGTCCTTACCTTTTCTCCCAGAACCTCCCCGGTGAGTATTCACAGTTTACATGAATGTTAAACCACCATCGTCCCTCCAATGTTTTTAAAAACGGTAAGTGCTTGCAGATATACCTGGCACATTTCCATTGCAAATACTTAAAGTGGCACACAACACAGGTTGAGACGGTAACTCCTCCCCCGAAGCCGATTCAAAATCTCCATCAAAATGGGCGTGTTGAGAGTCAAGGAGGGGAGGAGTTTGGGGGTTGTGCTGCGTTCACGCCCCCTCTAGTAGTAAACTCCCACCCCGCCCCAAGGTTGGATTTCAAAATGGCGGATACTCCCGTCTTCAGTAAGTAAATACCTAAACTTTTACTAAAATAACAGTTCTAAAATGTTGTTGTATGTATTTAATCACACACACACAGCTTAAGTGTGCTTCTGAACACAGAACACATTAAAAACCTGTGTTTAGCTGCATGGCATGCGGTGTACGGCTGTGTTTTTGTCTTTGTTTGGATCACAACAGTGTTGTAGTCCAGCTGCAGTTACTTTAATTCACCACATCTTATTACTTAGCACATTAAAAAAGTAACGTTTCATAATACATTTTATTTTAAAATATTGATTTCTTCTACCCTCATTTTGTTTCTTTAGCTTATTTTTGTTATGCAACCCAGAACTAAACATGTTGTTGAATTGACTATAAATTATCACTAAACAGTGGTAAAATCTTTTATTTGGTTTCCAAAGATCTGTGTTTAGAAACATTCTAACCCTGTATGATATATATTTGTTAGTACGTGTTTACAGTATTTGTTTAAGCTATGTGTCAGCTAATCAAAACTGGGTACAGCACAGCTGGTAAGATTTATGAGAAATAATATTTGTTAATGCAAACCAAACCAATTGTAATGAATTTAACAATACTGTGTGTGCTTTAAAAAAAAAAAATTCAGAGAACTGTGATGACTCTCAAGCACCCAGCAGCCACACAAAGAGTAATTGAAGTCAGCCAGGATGGACTCTGCACTGGAAAAAATGCCCCTCTAAAAATAAGAAAAAAAAAAAATGTAAAATAAGATTTTTTTGCTTGAAATAAGCAAAAAAATCTGCCAATGGAACAAGTGAAAATTCACTTGACAAGATTCTTAAAATAAGACATTTTGTTCAAGTCAAACAAGATATGCGGAATCTTGAAACTAGCTACAAAAATCTAGTTTTGAGCAATATTTTACTACAATTGTGAGCTTTTCTTGTCTTATAATAAGATTCTGATGCTCAAAAGTAGTACACTGGAGAAAAGTCTACTCTGAAAACAAGTTTAAAACAACTTAAAATTAGTTTTTTTTTGATTGAAATAAGCAAAAAGATCTGGGGCCTCATGTATCAACCATGCGTGCGCACAAAAACATTGCGCACGTCACTTTCCACGCAAAGTGGCGTATGTATCAAATCTGATATGAACGGGAATATCTGCGCATCCACGTAGAAATCCACGGCTGCTCCCCTGTTGGCGTACGCACGTTTCTGTGGTTATTGTTCCTTTGGCGACACTTACAGGTGATCTGTGAAACCGTGTCCACGATGTGAAAACAATCATAAATCCCACCAAACACACATGATTAACGATTATTACATCCACATGGACGCAATTAGATGAGTGGATATAAAAGCATGCGCCAGATAGTGGCAACAATATTGACAACAATGAGATGTAATTTCTTTAAATAAGAAGTTAACCAAGCTGTATTAACACGCCTACGTTTAGGTCAGTGGGTAAAGCGCTTGCCTTTAGTTCCAAAGGTCGTGAGATCGACTCCCGCATGGTACAACGTTTTTCTTTTTTTTTTCGTTCCAGATTGAAATACACATGAAAACTATTTACAAAACAATAAATCGTCTGCTTCCTTTCATTTCATGTATTGTTCTATTTCTTGTTGTTTCATTCAATAGTTTTCCTGTGGTCTTTAAATCCGGAATGAAAAAAAAAACATTGTACCAAGCGGGAGTCGATCTCACGACCTTTGGGACGAAGGGCGGGCGCGTTCGCCACTAAGCTATACAGGCATGTTAGATCAGCTTGGTCAACTTCTTATTTAAAAGTGGATGGTTTGTTTTGCACTGTGCGTGCCGAATGAAGCCTTTTTCCGTGCTTCTCTGCCTCACTCAGAAGTGATTTCTGTTCACAGTCCGTGAAGTTCCTCTTTTTTCCACGTTCCGACATGATTTGCAATGGAGCAGAGACGACATTCCTGTCGTGCATGGCATATTTGAATGACTTTGCATATTCATACGGAGGCGTGTCAAGGGCGGAGTCGGCCACTCTCTCATGTGCGCTGAATTCCACGTTGATTGTGTTGTACATAAGGAATGTGCGTGGATTCCGGTGTACGCACAGTTTGATAAATCTGGATTTTTTTGTGCGTGGACACTTTTCTGGATTTGTCCGTACGTTACTTTTCAGTAAGAAATCTGCGCAAGTCTTTGTACATGAGGCCCCTGGTAACAAGTGAAAACAAGATTTGCGGAATCTTGAAACTAGCTACAAAAATCTAGTTTTGAGCAATATTTTACTACAATTGTGAGCTTTTCTTGTCTTATAATAAGATTCTGATGCTCAAAAGTAGTACACTGGAGAAAAGTCTACTCTGAAAACAAGTTTAAAACAACTTAAAATTAGTTTTTTTTGGATTGAAATAAGCAAAAAGATCTGGTAACAAGTGAAAACAAGATATGCGGAATCTTGAAACTAGCTACAAAAATCTAGTTTTGAGCAATATTTTACTACAATTGTGAGCTTTTCTTGTCTTATAATAAGATTCTGATGCTCAAAAGTAGTACACTGGAGAAAAGTCTACTCTGAAAACAAGTTTAAAACAACTTAAAATTAGATTTTTTTTGACTGAAATAAGCAAAAAGATCTTCCAACAAGTGAAAATTGTCTTGACACGATTTCTAAAAATAAGACATTTTATCTTTTTACAAGATAAACAATCTTAAACCTAGCTGCAAAAAATCTCATTCTTAGCAATATTTTACTACAATTGAGCGTGTGATGCTTAAAATTAGTATACATCCCTAAAACTTTTACTCATTTTTAGTTCTACAGATGTTTCAAATGTTTCTCCAACCCGTTATCAAATTTAACCAACAAACGTAATAATACATGTCTTGTCAAAACCTTCAAACATTTTCTGTAATGACAAAAAATGAAAGGTATTCTTTAACTTCAACACATTTATTTTATCACAATGGTTTCAGCAGCAATGCAACAACTACTACTCCCAATTACAACTGTAGTTAACACTTGATTATATTTTTTAAAATAATATAAAACACCTTCAACAAAATAAAAACAATTTTTGCTATGAAAAATGGAGAGTATACTACTGGGCACCATGAAAAACGAGGGAGCCACTACAACTTCAAATGTTTAAACATAAAATGTCTTTGGGAAATGTTGTGATAGGCACATCTCCTACCGTGAGCAGGCAGTTGGACGAACACACAATCAGAATTGGACAGGAGAGGGAGAGTTTTCCTGGGGGCTTTGAGGTCCTGTTTTTCCTGAAACACAAAGACATATTTCTGTTGGCATGATGAATCATATTTTAAGATTGTGGAATATAAGCCAGATAAATAAATAAAATAAAGAGAGAACCTGTAAAACTATCATGTTAAATATGACGCGGTTGAAAATTTGGGTGCACTAACTGTGCTGGTGAACCAAAAAAAAGTTTAGAAACACCAGTGCAATCAGTGCAAGAAGTTAGTGTAGAACCATGGAAAAAATGTATCAATTAAAAAAATGATTTTGAGTAAGATATTTCAAGCAACCTGCAAAGATTTTGTTTCTTTCCACATTGAAAACTTTAATATCCAAATACTATGTTAGGTTTATTCTTTAAAAAATAATAACACCAATTTCTCATTAACATTCAAATAATAATGCATTATTGTAATTAAAAAGATAAATTAATCTACATTTCTGGAAATGTTTGAATTATCAGAATAATCCAGGTTATCAATATTATACTTTTGATAACAATTTACCTTTGTCCACGAGAGGAAGACCTCGACCTCCAACGCCGCCTCTGAGAAAGGGACTGTCTTGGCCAGGTCTGACTGATCTGTTTAAAGCATGCAACAGCAAAATTGGTACACATCGCATCGTGAGTTAGATGAATTGTTACATCTCTAATTTTGATCATATTTAAATTAAATACCTTTGATCATTAGAAAGAGACTCAGAGGGACTCCTGCTACCATTGCATCCCAAGATTTGAGATTGAGTGCTTGAGGGGATGTCCATCGGGGTTCTTTCTGCATTTTAGAGGGTTTAAACATAAGTGTTAATATGTCAAAAATGTAAATTACTTTACACAAGGTTTCCAAGTACCCCAAGGGGTACGTGTACCCCCATTTGAGAAACTGTGGAATACTAAACTTAAAAATATTTGATACTCAAAGACAAAACGGGTCTCACACAAATACATGCCAAACTGAACATTTGTCGTTTGTGGAGGAGTAGGCAGTATAGGGGATAATTAAGTTTTATCGTTTAATGTTAAACATATTTCTGAGACATTTTAGGCTTAGTGGCCTAACAGAGCAGACAAAAACATTAACACTAACACTGGACTGTTGTCTGCTAAATGAGGTGGTTGAGAAAAAAAAAAAAGCTGGAGTTTAATGTTTTTGTCTGCTCTGTTAGGCACTGTTTCTCAAATGGGGGTACACGTACCTTCTCTGACCCCGGTCTCTATGCGTGTGTGTTGGTCTGCTGAAGGCGTGGACAGATGCAGCAGAGGCCCCGCTCCCGGAAGGAAGTCGTTGTTTGGGTCCTCAGCGTAGATACGAGCCTCAAACGAGTGGCCCCTCAGGGTTATGTCGTCCTGGAGGAGGGGCAGGTGGAAGAGATTTTTGTTACAAAATAAACTAAACTTTTAGTATAAGTTATGGTTTCCAGAGAGTTTAGAAAAGAGCAAGGAGAGGAATGTGAAATCTCAACCTTATTTTAAAAGTTTGTGGATGGAAAGTATGTCAATATACCACATTCACCAACAGAGACATTGAACATTCTTGTTTAGACAAATACCCATGAAGCAGGTGTGTTTGGGGCCTCTGCACATTCTCCATCAGCAGTAGATTAATACCCCTCTGCTTAGTTCATGTAACATTAACATTTATCTTTGTGTGACCACAGCCAATGCTGACAGATATAAGAGGGGGAAATGTTTTTTTTTTAAGCACATGATTAAAAAAGTCATTAATGATGGGCAGTACATGTATAGGGGATAAGTTTTATCGTTTAATGTTAAACATATTTCTGAGACATTTTAGGCTTAGTGGCTGAAGAGTTATGACACTGTTTTATACACCGTTTACTGATTTTATATGCTCAGGAAATGTTACTGTTTGATTAAACTATTCTCTCTGGACTTTAGACAAACACGAATTACATGGTTTACTAGTTTAGTTAGCTTAGGAGCCCATTTTTCATATAATCATAACTTAATCAAGTAGTTTCTCTTCATCCAGTGCAGGTAACATAGTTACTGCTGCTGGTCCACAGACAACTGTTCTTAATATTCTGAATAGTAGCATTGCTACAAGCGTGGTCCCGGATGCCTTCAAACATGCAGTTGTCACTCCGTTATTGAAGAAACCTAGCCTTGACCCTTCCGCCTGCGCAAATTACAGACCAATATCAAGACTCCCCTTTCTGTCCAAAATCCTCGAAAAACTTATTTCTATTCAGTTAAATCAGTTCTTAACTGAAAACAAAGTCTTTGAGGTTTTTCAGTCCGGTTTCAAACAACTTCACAGCACGGAAACAGCTTTGGTCAGGGTTTTCAACGATATTCTTGTATCAAATGACTCTGGTCAGTTTGTGGTACTTGTACTCCTTGACCTTACCGCTGCTTTTGATACCGTCGATCACGGTATCCTCTTATCTCGGCTCGAACACTGGGTCGGGATCACAGGTGCTGCATTAGACTGGTTCCGCTCATACCTTGCTGACAGAAGTTTCTGTGTTAAGGTCGGGAACAGTGTATCCCCTTCAATGTCTCTTTCCTGCGGGGTCCCACAAGGCTCTATTCTCGGTCCACTTCTTTTCACGCTCTACATGCTCCCACTGGGGACCATCCTAAGAAAACATGGAATTTCGTTCCACTGTTACGCAGATGATTGCCAGATATATCTGCCACTGAAACCAGCAAATACAGGCTCCCTCCACTCTCTCCTAAAGTGTCTGGACGACATTAAGACTTGGATGGCTTCAAACTTCCTAAGTTTTAATGACCAGAAGACTGAAGTCATCATCTTCAGCCCTAGCTCAGCTGCCGCCTCTGATCACATAAACTTGGACTCCCTCCAGCCCTATCTCAAAAACTCTGTAAAAAATCTTGGGATGGTTTTCGACTCAGACCTTAAGTTCGATAAACAAATCAGCTCCGTTCTCCAGAAGAGTTTCTTCCAGCTGCGGCAGGTTGCTAAGCTCAAGCCGGTGCTGTCCAGATCTGATCTTGAGACCCTAATCCATGCGTTCATCACAACCCGCCTGGATTATTGTAATGCACTGTATGCTGGGATCAGCGAGGCCTCCTTTACACGCCTTCAGCTCGTGCAAAATGCAGCAGCTCGGCTTTTAACCGGTACTCGTAGGTATGAGCACATCACACCTGTTCTCTCCTCCCTGCACTGGCTCCCCGTGCGAACTCGAGTCGACTTTAAAATCCTGTTGCTGACCTACAAATGCCTAAATGGCCTCGCTCCCCTCTACCTCTCCGAGCTGCTGGAACCATATGTTCCATCGCGGGCCCTGAGATCATCTGATCAGATGCTCTTGGCGGTCCCAAAAACACGTCTGAAGCTCCGTGGAGATCGAGCGTTTTCAGTCACCGCCCCCAAACTCTGGAACAACCTCCCCCCCAACATTAGACAGGCCTCCTCCCTTCTCATGTTCAAATCCCTGTTAAAAACCCATCTGTTCTCTCTGGTGTTTCATACGGTGTGAGCTGTCGTAGTGTATATATATATATATATTTTTTTTATTTATTTTTTTTTTTTTCATTTTAATTTGTTCTTATACATTTTTATGTACTTTTACTACTGTAAATAATTGTTACTATTGGTGTGTGTTACTGTTTCTGTACATTTTTAAACTTTTATGCTGTGTGTGTGAAGCACCTTGGTAACAGTTTATCTGTTTTAAGCTGTGCTATAGAAATAAAATTGACTTGACTTGACTTGACTTGACTTGACAACGATACATTGTGCTCGATAACCAGAACACATCACACATAATATATATACTACTATGATAGACTACATTATTACTTAAAGGCTAATACACTTAAGAGTTCACATCTAGAAAACAGTTTTACTGATTTAAGACTCTGCTCGCACATCCATCTACAGAGATAACGCACACCAGAACACCATATAAGAGAGGCCACTGTATGCATATAAATGTATTTTATGTCTGTACGCTGATTAATCATTATGCCTGTCATAATAAATTCTTTTTTATACAAATTCTCTCCTTTTGAGCACCTCTCTAAGAGTTTAGGACTCTTCATGGCCTAACAGAGCAGACAAAAACATTAAACTCCAGCTCTTTTTTTTTCCCAACCAGCTCATTTAGCATACCATCACAACAGTCCAGTGTTAGCGCGGGTTAGCTAGCTAGCTAGCCCGCGCTAACACATGCGTTCCGCTCCGGTCCGACCTCCGCAGCAAATACGCACTCATTTTAATCAATGAGACTGTTACTGGCTCCGCACGGCGACTGTGTAGCTAGCTCGGACGGTAGCTTGCAGTCCGAGCTAGCTAACTCGAAAAAATCGCCTCGAAATGTACAGCTCGAACATATCGGCACAGCTAGTAAGCCGTTGGTAAATTCTGCTGTTGACTGTACGCCCCAAAATAATCGTTCAAAGTTTGTCACGGGTTTATTAACTAATGTGATTTACAAAACTTTACTTACTGTTGTTGCTGAGCCCGCGCGCAGACGATTACGAATTACTTCACGCATGCGCACACCGTTCTTCTTCTTCTTCTTCTTCATGGGGTTTAATGGCGGTTGGCAAAACACTTTAGGTGTGCATTACCGCCACCACTGGTATGGAGTGTGGTTCTTCATGGGATAATTCTATGTGTACGCCTGATTAAACTATATGTATTTCAAATTCTATTAAACAACTTTGTTTTCTTAAAATATCTAATTATAATTTGGATATGTTTACTCTCTAAGTTATGTTGTAGTGCAGCTATTATGTTAAACTTTTCTTTTATCTCTTCAAATTCTCTCTTCATATATTCACGGTCTTGATCATAGTTTTGACATTCCTGTAGAACATGTTGCAATGTTTCATCTTGTCCACAGTGCTCACATTTGCCTGTATTGTGTTTCTTTTTTTGAAATAATGAATAATTAAGTCCTGTGTGTTCAAATCTTAGTCTTGTTATTAATCTTTCCTCCTTTCTGCTCCTTCTTCCAGTTCGTGTTTCACCTACTGTCATTTTGATCCCATAAAACCATCTTCCTTTACTTTCTTCATCCCATCTTTTCTGCCATTCTTTCTTCAGTCTTTGTTTAATGATACTTTTTGCCTCTGATTTACTTGTTTTTACTGTGAAGTTGATCTGAGTTTGAGTTGCCTTCTTTGCCATCTTATCTGCTGTCTCATTTCCTTTTATCCCAATGTGTGCTGGTACCCATAAAAATGTTATTGTTAATCCCATTCTTTGTGTACTAAATAACTAATAACTAAGGAGTGCCAGTGCCAAGGAGTGCGAAGGAGTGCCAAGGTGTGGGAAGGTGTGGGAAGATGTGGGAAGGAGTGCGAAGGAGTGCAAAGGTGTGGGAAGGTGTGGGAAGGAGTGCGAAGGATCCCTTTTTTACTATATTTTTTCCCCTTGTCCCAAACGTAGAAAAATATGTTTATAGTAAATGGAGCTTATTTATGTAGCGTTTTCCAGCCCCCTATGAGGGGCCCCAAAGCTCTTTACAATACCAACCATCCACCCATTCATACACACATTCATACACCGGTAGCGGCAGACCCATGCAAGGCGCCATCCAGTCCTACCGGGAGCAACTCGGGGTTAAGTGTCTTGCCCGGGGACACAACGACACATGGGGAACCAGGATTCGAACCTCCAACCTTCCGATTGGGGATGACTGCCATTACCACTACGCCACGGCCGCCCCACGGCCGCTTAATCTGTCCTAACCACATTTATTTTATTAAAATCAATTATATGTTAAATTATATGTTAAAATAAATATGTGAAATGAACCTGCATTATTTGTCTATTTAATATAAACTGCACAGTAGGTATGTTTATGTAGTATTCAGCCTTGGAAAAAAATACAATGTAGAAAATGTTAATGAACTATTGGTTTAAAGAAATTGTATTAGGACAATGGAGTCTGTTCAAAGTTAAACAGAACCTGTATAAAAAATAGAATGATTAATACTTTGAGTGGGCATGCTGATCAAAGAAACAGATTTGTCTAAATTCAAGTTAGTTTGTTATCTTGAAACAAGATTTTTCACATTTTACAAACCTCACGACAACTGCAAATGTTAATGAAATGTCAAAAAAGCTTGTTTCAAATAAGAAATGACTCAAAACAAGATATTTTCAAGACTTTTTGCCTTATCAAGATTTTCAAGATGCATTGTCTCAAAACAAGTTGTTATGTCTTACTTAGAAATATGTTTTTGACTTATATTAAAGGTGGAGTCTGCAGTTTCTGTAGAACATCAGCACTTAGAAAAAATTTCAACAAGCAAAGCATTCTGATCCATCCCCCTCAGAGCCATATATGGCTCTGCCCCCTTGTGGTCTGTTAAAATTCAAATTCAAGCTCTGTTTTTATTGGCTGATTCGAATTCAAGCTCGGTTTTTATTGGCTGGTTACAAACTTTGTTTTTATTGGCTGGAAAATGGCGGGTCACTTTTTCTTTTTAGAAATGCTTATTTACCACCTGGAGAAGCAAGGGGACAATATTTTTTTTAGTTTTTTTCAGAGATTACCTCTCTAACATCAATCTAGTGACAGAGTGAAGAAATATGTTAAAAATATATTGTTAGAAAAGTTACATATAGCAGCTTTAAG
>JBBPBX010105183.1:0-11621 GCA_038048925.1 Garcialebias charrua | reverse complement strand
CGGCCGACGATGGTGTTCCGGCCGACGAAGGTGTTCCGGCCGACGAAGGTGTTCCGGCCGACGAAGGTGTTCCGGCCGACGAAGGTGTTCCGGCCGACGAAGGTGTTCCGGCCGACGAAGGTGTTCCGGCCGACGAAGGTGTTCCGGCCGACGAAGGTGTTCCGGCCGACGAAGGTGTTCCGGCCGACGAAGATGTTCCGGCCGACGAAGTTGTTCCGGCCGACGACGACAAAAGTGTTCCGGCCGTTGCTGGGCGTTACTCTGGTCGCCCGCCTGACGTATCGCCGCTCGATGGACGACCTCCTGGACGTCCTCCTGAACTTGCTGATGGCGATGGGCGGCCTCCTGGGCAACCCCCGGATCTGGCTGATGGCGATGGGCGACCTCCTGGGCGACCCCCGGATCTGGCTGATGGCGATGGGCATCCTCCTGGGCGTCCCCCGGATCTGGCTGTTGGTGATGGGCGTCCTCCTGGGCACCCCACGGATCTGGCTGTTGGCCCGCCGTCCTGCCTGTTGCCTCCCTCCGCCCGCCCTTGTTCTTGTGGGGGGTCCTTCTTGGGGGTGTCGGGTGCCACCCTTGAGGGGGGGTTCTGTCATGCTCTGCGCCTGTCAGGCTCTGCGCCTGTCATGTTTTTTCTGTTTTCACTTACTCCTTAGTTTCCAGTCTGCATCCCTAATCACTTTCACCTGTTGTCATCAGCCACCTGCCTAGCTGCCCTCATTTACTCACTTTCCCTCATAGTATAAAAGCCCTCTCATTTCATTTGTTCCTCGCCGGGTCATAATCTTACCTCCCTGAAGTCTGGTGGAGCCACTACTCGTTTTCCCCTTGTTTTTATAAGTTTACTACACCGTCAGTTTATTGTTTTGATCATTAAAGTGTTTATTATTTTTACACTTTGTCTCTGAGTCCTGTTCACCTGCATTTTTGGGTCTGCGTCCTCCACTGGAACCAAATTGTGACACCAGGTGCACATAGGTAAGGCTTAATGTAAAATCCCAATCATAAACCCACCTAAAACCACATAAGTCCATGACACATAGAACCAGAGTGGCACCGACTGGAAACCAAAGGTGGATGCCAGACCGTTAGGAAGCGCTAAAGCGCTAATCCGCTTATATCGGACCTAAACAATTTGTTAGCTTTACAAAGGATTGACTAACTTTTATAATTCATAAGCGGATTTGCGCTATTTTAATTTAAAATGCAGTACCGCTAATAACTAATTATCTATCATTAAAAATGAAAAAACTTATTTACGGGCTCTTAAATCAACCGGACGATTGCTAACAGACCCATATCCTGTCAGCGCCGGATGTGGTCCGTGACAAAAAAGCGTCCCCCTCAGTCTCTTGGCTAGAGAGCGTAGTTAGCAACCAATGTGTTACTCTGCAGCCTTATTGCTTGTTTTCGAAGAGTCAGACGAAGAGTTTTTAACATGGAGGGTGAACTTATGGATGTTTCTCAGCGGCCTACGCGATGCGTCTGGATTTAAAAAAGTAGTTCGCCATTTGCCCTCTCTTCAAAATGGCGGTGGCCACAGAAGCTAAGGACTTTCCAAGAAAACACGGTAAAAACAATTATTTCTTTGCTGAGAAAAAATATATTTCATAGCTGACGTTATAGCACAAGTTCTTCTGAGCTTGAGAGTTTCACGAAATGGTCAAATCTGCTGGATTTAAAAAAGTAGTTCGCCATTAGCACTGTTCAAAATGGCGTCCGCGACTGCCACAGAAGTTAAGAACATAAAATAGCTGACAGGGCAGCAAACTTACATACTCAGGGAATCACAAGGAACTCAGGAGACAGCAGCAACAGGAGACAATGCCAGGACAACGATAAACACAGAGATACAGACTTATATACAGGTACATGAACACATAGCATGACAATCACAAACACCTGGACAACAAAATGGAGGAGATAAGCAAGACAATTAACAGAGCGACTAGGGAGTGTATGGATGGGGACCTACCACCTGAGAGCAACATGCTTACAACTGTTATCTTGAAGTTCTAGGGTGTAGAGAGACACATAAACGGTTATGGTAGACCGGATTTGGCCCACAGGCCTTGAGTTTGACACATGCGATCTAGTGGTACTAAAAGTAATAAAAGAAAAAAAAAACAGCCAAATATGTCAGCAGTTTAGCTAACAGACTTTGGAATGGGTACATTTTGTCCTTGTCAAACCTGTTGAAGAGAACCAAACTAAATACTCTGAAACTCAAACAACTTACTGTATAACAGTTCATGCACCGCTAGTTGGCAGTGTAGTGCAAATATTGCATAACTTGCTGCTACCAATTGTTGAATTTAATTAGCGGTTTAGAATTAGCTTCCCCTAATTTTCATAAGACATTAGTGCTTTTGAAATTGCGGACCTAAATAAATTAATAAGTTCTTTAGAAATAGCGGAACTAATTTTTGGATTAGCGCTACCCAGCACTACTGGAAACCAACCAGCCTGCAACCTTCGATGTAGGGACCTGCAACTCCAACGTTGGTCTCCAATCTTCATCCAAGGGCCGCCTCCTCTGCGTCAATCGAGGGATCTCATCTACATGCTAATAAAAACAATTGTTACTGATGAAATCAACAACTCTAATAGTTGTGGAATTACCGCTATGGATTATAAGACTTTGTTTTCCAAGGGATTACAGACTCAGTTTTCCAAAGGATTAAATGCTTACCGCAATGGGATTACCTACGAACAGTACGGAATTAACAACCTTTATAGGATTATAATTTAGATTTTTCTTTTTCCATTTGCTAGATTACATCAAGATCAGAGACATTTGGTGGTATCCTTTCATGTTGGAACTCATCCCCATGGACAAGCAATGATTTCCAAAAGGGGGGACTATAGTGATACAAGCCTTCATCTCTCACCTGGATTTACACCTGTTCACATCTCTCTGAACTGTATTGAAGCACCTTTCACTGATTATCTCAGTGGGATACTTTACCACTGTTTTTTAAATAGTTTTGAAACAAGACACGTATTATTTCACAAGAGACTTCCTTTTAATTTGTGTTAATTCAGAATTAATTAACATAATAGCTCTTGTCATTGTACGATCATGGTTTATGCTGTTGCCAATGCTGGTCACTTCTTCATATGATGAATCAAACTGTGTCTAAAGTTGAGAAATATGTCAAGTTGAACTTTTCAGATTTGTTTTAGAAATGTTAAGATGTGAATCAAAGCCTAATCAATTTATCTTGTAACTGGCGACTGGTTTCTATCTTTTCTTAAAACAATATTTCTCTCTTATCCTGAGCAACCTTCAAACTTTCCAACCCTCTGACCTGAGCAAAGTCACTCTTGGTCCCTGGTGAACAACCAATGAGCAGATTGAGTTTAAATGAGGTCAAACTTCCTTTCTTAAGGTTCCACTTCCTGTTTCTCCAGGCAGTCTGCTGGTGAAGTTAACTATGTTCTTCTCCAAAGAGCTGAATGACAGTCTGTCAAAACGCCAATGATGTGTCATCAGCTAAGGTCTCATAGCATCGCTGGCTATCATTCCGCTCCGAGCTATAAAAAGCTCTACTTTAATTAAATTCCTTCAAGGAATATTTTATCTTGAAAAGCCAAAACCGGAACTGAGGCTGTTACCTCGGTGAGGTAGATACAGACTTGAGCGAGCTGCTGCAAGATGGATGCTGGTTGCCTGTAAACCGTAGCAGGACGGACGGTCCTTGCACGTAATGCTGTGACTAGTTTACCGGAGCAGAGACCAAGAATCTTCGCACAGGTAAAACGTTGATGTTCATTAGCGGGACCGGAGTCGAGCGGAAACTGCAGAGGAACTGCCATGTTTCCTGGTTAAACTCACGTGAAGATAATACCCCTCCCATCTTTCCTTCCATTCTCCTCCTAAACTTTTTATCTTCTTAAGCAAGTATCTAAACTTTAAGTTAAAAGTGCCTGCATATATAAAGTAATACAATATGTCATCTCATTACCTTTTTTGTTGTACCTAGAAGTTACAGATGCATGATTTCATCTGCTGAAGTAAATTATAGGAAAATTTGATCGATCAATCCATGTACAGGTATTCCCCGACTTACGAGCAAGTTCCGTTCCTACGTATCATTCATAAGTCAAAAATTTGTAAGTCGGTACGCCCACCAGCCACCACTGACTACACATACATGTAAGTTACCAAACACTTCGCCCATCCTAACACAGCTACATAGTTATCAAAAACACATACATGTATTGTACAGTACATTTATTTAGAGACATACTGTACATTAATAAAATAAAAAATACAATTTCTTACTGTGAACTGGTCTCCACCGCCAGTCAGTCCGTGTCTCCGATGGGGGTAGCGGGGGGTAGCTAGTTCAAGGTGTCGTCCCTCCAAAAGTCAATTTAGCCCCCGTAAGCTTGGCGTCCATCCTTCCAAAAGGCTGCACCGCTGTTTATCCACATGTCACCTCGGTGTTCATCAAATATCTGAGGCTGCCAGGTAGACACGGATGGAGCTCCGGCCACCCACAGCAGGCTATCGGCAGCCATTTCAGAACAAGCGCGAGCTAACGGAAGCTAAAAACAACGCGATTGGAAACCACCGCAACAAACCGGAAGTGATGTAATTCGGGTAAAAATAATAAAAATAATAATTTTAATAATAATACTTTATTTATAAAGCCATTAAAAAAAACACAGCTGCAACAAAGTGCTGTACACATGAAATCAAGAACATTTTTTAAAAAATCATCTTTTTATTATTTTTAATAACTTCGTAAAGTCGGAACTTTGTAAGTCGAGGGCTTCATACGTCGGGGACACCCTGTACATATGTTGTGATGTAATTTAATGATTTGTTAATTAAATGATTCAGTTCTGCTGAACCAACATAAATTAACGTTTCACGTCTTTTACATCTCATCACCTAGTCACAGATTTATATTTTAATCTGAAAAAGTGAGAACCCGTGAATTATTAATTTATTGGTGTGTCAGTCTAAACCCTGCTCAATTTACATCTAATGTATAGGTAAATCAGTAAAACTGATCACCTCCTATATTATTACTATATCAATCTGTGAAAATAAACACTGTTAACTTTTCTACGTGTGGAGACTTGTCTCGCTCACTGGTTTTCATACTATCTGTGTTCCTGGAAGATTATAACAACTTTGTCTTTTAACAAAATGCATTTGGATATTTAAAGGTAATGCATTATTTTGAGCCCTATACATAACTGATAAAATATTATAATCTACCATATCATGGAACTTAATAACTTCAGTTGATAAAATAATGTACTAGATGGTTGACAGTAATGTTTTCTAGTGATAATTCTTGTAGTGTTTTCAACGAGGATGTTGGTGACACCGAGTTAAACCACAAATGAAGACCCTGGAGTTTAGTTGCAGCTTATTTAATTGTCTTCATGAACATGTGGTGAAAACTGAAATGACAGGAAATACACTATCTCAACACACAGAGACATATGTACACAAATCAAGTGGTTCAAGTTCGCTAAAATAACATTACAGAAAAATCAACAATAATGTCCAAACTAATCAGTATAAACTGCCATATAATACAACTTACGGCGTTCCTGCCTGACAATTGAGAGTGGATGGCACCTGATAACGTTTTATGCCACTTTTTGCATGTAAATCGTTGTTTTTGAAGCGAACCGTTAAACAGGAAGTACGTAACCGGAAGTACGTACCCGAAACCGGAAGTAGAATTTATCGATAATATTTTTAAATACAAACTTATATAAAGCATGAATTGTTTGTCTAAACAACTTGCAATCATTTTTAATAACACCAAAAATGTTTTTATAATTATTTACTTTGTATTTAACCTTATGAACTTATTTATAGAAATGCCTTAAGGACAACACACTCCCCGCCTGGCCTAATGAGGCCACTACTAAACAATCCATTATGCATTCAGTCCTTTGGCATGAGAAGAATTACTTCTGTAACTGGTCGCATAAATGTCTTTACACAACCTTGATCCCATCCCTTTACCTCGATCTTTCTTACTAGACTGTCCTTGCCTGGAAATGTTGCAGTGACCCTTGCCATGGGCCAGCTGTTACGTGCAACCTGCTTGTCCTTTAGCAGAACTAGGTCGCCAACTTGGAGGTTTCTACATGATACAGTCCATTTCTGTCTTTGTTGTAAAGTGGGCAAATACTCATGCCTCCAGCGTGTCCAAAACTGGTTGGAAAGAGCTTGGACTTGTCTCCATTGTTTGGTGTAAAGATCTTTATCCAAGAAGTCTCCGGGTGAAGGTAGAAGGCAAGATTTCTGTGTATTGAGCGTCGATGGGGATAGAATAAAGGGGTTCTCTAGATCCGACGACACTGGAACAAGCGTTCTTGCATTTATGATGGCTCCTTCCGTCAGATGACGGCCTTGATGTTCCACCAGCTCGTGGTGATGACGAGTTAGCAAGAGGGAGACGTGGCTGTGTTTAGGGAGAATTAATGGACTATTTTCAAAGTTCTCGATTTCTCAGTGTTTGAGTCGGCCTCCAACAGAAATGAGACCATCCTGCAGGATTGGACTGAGCTTTTGTAGAGGGTTCTGCTTTGAGATCGGCTTGCCAGCATAAAGGGCAGAAAGTTCTTTTTCGAAGTGGGCCTTTTGTGTCTCCTTGAGGATGACAGTTTTTGCTTGAGCTATCTCCTCTAGAGTATGAGGTAGGTGACATTGGTGCCAGCCTTTACACCTCGATGCATGGTCTGATGGGTTTTCTTCTGTGCGCACATAGTGCCATTGTTCTGGCTTTGACGACTGGCGAATGCGCTTTGCTCTGTTGTTTGGCAGTCGCTGGCGAGGTTCTTTAAACGGAAGTGGGGTGACCCAACTGTTGTCCTCATCTCTGTACACAGCATTGTCCATTATTTTGATAAACATGGCGTCCTGTATTGAGGGAGCTGGTTTATTGTCATCTTCTGTCCGGTTAAAAACAGTTTGTCCCAAAGCTTGCTCAGGTGCTTTACTCAGCCTATTTGTGTGTGGCATTTCCTTGAGTTGCAGAAGGCTGTTGCATGGCTCAAAAACTGTGGGTCGATCATTTTCTAAGACAACTGTTTTGAGAGTGCTGACAGTCGGCCTATGAAGATTACCCAGACTAACCTCCCCGACTACAACCCATCCTAGATCTAAACGCTGAGCAAATGGTGCATTATGAGGCCCATTAACTCTCTGCCTGACCTTGTGTACCCGTAAAACGTCTCGCCCTAGTAACAGGAGTATTTCAGCTTTAGGGTCTAGTCCTGGAATGTATTTTGCTAAGGATTGAAGATGTGGCTGGTGTAGCACTGCGCTAGGGGTTGGGATTTCACTTCTGTTATTGGGAATGTCCTGACACTCAATAAGCGGGGGTAGAGGGATAACTACCGACCTATCTAGTGACTCAATCTGAAAGCCTTGAGCCGTTTTACCCCACGTTTCTACAACACCAGAACATGTTCTGAGATTGTAAGAGAACGGTTTGGTTTTAATGTCAAAAAGTTCAAAAAACTCTGGCCTGGCTAAGGAACGATTGCTCTGATCGTCTATTATTACATAAGCTTTGACTGCTTTGTTCTTGTAACCTAAAGGGTACACCCACGCAAGACATATCTTAGAACATGAACGACCCCACTGACCTGGACCGCACACATCTGTGCAGCTTGTTGTGACATTGACTGTGTCAGGACTGTTCTCTCCCTCCCCGCCATTCTCTTGTGCCGGTGAGGGAGCCTTGTTGATCTGTGGTGGAGGACCAGGATGCATGATTGCATTGTGGCTTGTGCTATCACATTCAGAACACGTTACTGCAGATTTACAGTCCTTTGCAAGATGAGTGTCTGAAGAGCAGCATTTAAAGCATATTCCTTTCTCTTTGAGGAAGGCCTTCCTTTCATCGAGTGGTTTGTTCCGAAATGTCCTGCATTTTTTGAATGGGTGTGGCTTATTATGCAGAGGGCAGTTCCTGTTAAAATCGTTGTTGGGGAGAGAAATATTGGTTTTGTGTACAGTAATAGGTTTACTAGAGTTAAAGTTCTTTGAATATAGTCTTTCTGGCCTTGAGTGTGTTTGGTCGTTTTGTTGGTGGAAACTTGGATCATTGCGTCTCTTTGCCTCTTTGCATATGAATTTGCAGAAATACTTAAAAGGTGGGAAACAGCCTTGATTTTCCTCTTTATATTGAGATCCATGTGACATCCACTTTTCCTGAAGTCCGTGTGGGAGTTTTTCAACAATTGGCCCAATTCCCCGAGAAGTGTCCAGATATTGTAGGCCAGGGAGGTAGCCATCTTCCTTGGCACTTTGAATCTCTTGTAGCAGATCCCCTAGTTCACGCAGCTTGATGTTATCTTTGACCGTTATTCTTGGAAAACTGTCCAGTCGTTGGAAGAGCGAGTTTTCGATTATTTCAGGAGCTGCATAACATTCGTTTAGTCTCTCCCATGCTTTGTATAGAGCTAATGTGGGGTTATTGACATGTACTGAACGTATGCGTTTTACCTGATCACTTGACTCCTTCCCTAGCCATTTTATCATGAGATCTAGCTGTTGAATGGGACTAAGGTGAACCTCGGTTGTTGCACTAGAAAATGAAGAGTACCATGCTCCATAATTCTCTGGCCTATCATCAAACTGGTAAAGGCCCGAAGTGATTAGATCCCGTCTTGCTATGTATTGGGCAAATGGCTCAACTGGATGTGGAATGCTGGCTGGGGTGTTCCATTGAGGCGTGAACGGTGAGAAAGTTGGGTTGAAGGGAGTATTTGGTTTCATTTCACCTCTAGGCTGACTGGGCATATTTAAAGCAGCAACTTTGTCCTTAGTAAGCTTTCGTTCAGAGCTGATTGGTTGTGGCTCTACACTGTGTTCATCGGGGGGATGCCATGTTACAAATGTATCGAGTGAGCTAACTCGTGGACGAACGATGGTTGTTGCTTCTTCAGAACATGGAGATTGAATTATGCCCATTTGAGATTGTACAAATTCACTTGTACGTTCTAATTTTAACTTTTCTGATGGAGGTTTTCTATTTTTGGGCTCCTCTTGTGTTGCCTCAGCTTCCTCCAGCACTTGGGCTTCAGCCACAGCAGCATCAGCTTCCTTTTGTAATGTTATCACTTCCAATGTTGCCTCTATTTTAGCTTTTTCCAGTTCACTTTGTGCTCTTTCAACTTTTAACTGTGCTTCTTTGGTTGCATAAGATGCTCTCACCTTGGCAGCTTCCGCTTTAGCACGAGCGTGAGCAGCGCTTACTGTTGATCCAGATGAACGGCTCGTCCTTACACTGCTTGCAGACTTGTTGCTGGATGCCATTTTGACCGTTAGGAATTGTCAGTTGGCGCCTTTTCACTGTAGTGTTTTCAACGAGGATGTTGGTGACACCGAGTTAAACCACAAATGAAGACCCTGGAGTTTAGTTGCAGCTTATTTAATTGTCTTCATGAACATGTGGTGAAAACTGAAATGACAGGAAATACACTATCTCAACACACAGAGACATATGTACACAAATCAAGTGGTTCAAGTTCGCTAAAATAACATTACAGAAAAATCAACAATAATGTCCAAACTAATCAGTATAAACTGCCATATAATACAACTTACGGCGTTCCTGCCTGACAATTGAGAGTGGATGGCACCTGATAACGTTTTATGCCACTTTTTGCATGTAAATCGTTGTTTTTGAAGCGAACCGTTAAACAGGAAGTACGTAACCGGAAGTACGTACCCGAAACCGGAAGTAGAATTTATCGATAATATTTTTAAATACAAACTTATATAAAGCATGAATTGTTTGTCTAAACAACTTGCAATCATTTTTAATAACACCAAAAATGTTTTTATAATTATTTACTTTGTATTTAACCTTATGAACTTATTTATAGAAATGCCTTAAGGACAACACAATACTACTTGAGGGCCATCTAGCAGTTGAAAATGGTAGTGTTCAATATTTTCCATGTCAGAATGAAAGAAAATGTTATAGCTCAGTCAAAATTTGGTTTATAAATGTGGAAGAAAAAAACATTAAAAAAGTAACTTCGGTGAATAAGTCGTAGGACATGCAAATTCATCAGACTGTAGATGTTGTGAAATATTTCATAATTGTAATTAGTCATCTCTTAATCTCATCTAGAACTTTTCCAAATCCTTCAACTCTTTTATTATTTTAGCTTGTGATCCTTCCTGTACTTTAATCCAGATTTTTCCGTTTCTCGTCCATGTCAAAACTATTTTTTTCTGTTTTTTTAACAACCTTGCTTCACTTGGAATAATACCATTTCTCTTTGTTAAATGTTCATTTATGTAAACTTTTGTTCCTTTTAGTTTTTTTGCCTGCATGATTACATTATTTCTTGCTTTTCTGCTGATGAATCCAACAACAATTACCGGTTTGAATTTTTCAGTTTTACTGGGCAGGGTGTGACATAAAGAAATGTCTTCATGATCTATATCAATCTCTCTGTCCTGCAAAAAAGACACCACCTGCTCCTCCAAAGTCCTTAGCTCTTGTGGTGATGAATCCTCCATTATTCCAGCATCAGCAGCAACTTTTGCGTATAATTGACTCTTAATTTCCAATCCATTTATAACAAGGTTATCTTGTCTTGAATTCTGTTCCATATCATCAACCTTTTGTTCCTGTTCCACTATTTTTTTAATCTTTGTGACTTATTTGTAATTTCAATTGTTTGGTCTCTTCGAACAAACCCATCATGAGTTCCTGTTAGGATGTTAACTTCACAAGTTCAGAACTCATGAAGTTTAGGGATTTTTTAATTTCCTCCATATCATCTGAGTTTTGTTCAAGCAGTTCTTGTTTTCTTTTGTCTAGATTTACTTGCCATTTCTCACTATACCTGCTACCCGATGGAAATGATTTCCAAATCTGCTTGCCAAATGTCGAGGCCTGGTCACGAAGCCAACCAGCCCCTCGATTTCTGCCGTAGCCCATCAGCCACAGCACCTGCAGCACCCGCAGCACTCAAGTTTGATGCCAGGAAATCGGGTCTCGCAATCCCAGTAGTTTACAGGATCCACAGCAGCAGATCGGCTCCCATCAGGAAATGCGGATCCACCGGCAGTATAATTGAAAACCACATCCCCGACAGAGCTGGTCCAAAAAACGACAGACCTCCTCCACGACAGTCCCTGGCACCGCTGCACCTCGTCCTAGCAACAGCTTCCCTACAGCACCCATCCATCCATCCATTTTCTTCCGCTTATCCGGGGTCGGGTCGCGGGGGTAGCAGCCTAAGTAGGGAGGCCCAGACTTCCCTCTCCCCAGCCACTTGGAGCAGCTCCTCTGGGGGAATCCCAAGGCGTTCCCAGGCCAGCCGAGAAACATAGTCCCTCCAGCGTATCCTGGGTCTTCCTCTGGGTCTCCTCCCGGTGGGACATGCCCGGAACACCTCACCAGGGAGGCGTCCAGGAGGCATCCTAACCAGATGCCCGAGCCACCTCAACTGGCTCCTCTCGATGTGGAGAAGCAGCGGCTCTACTCCGAGTCCCTCCCGGATGACTGAGCTTCTCACCCTATCTCTAAGGGAGAGTCCAGACACCCTGCGGAGAAAACTCATTTCAGCCGCTTGTATCCGAGATCTCGTTCTTTCGGTCACAACCC
>JBBPBX010105182.1:0-11621 GCA_038048925.1 Garcialebias charrua | reverse complement strand
CACTGCTCTCACCCACCTGGATCAGAAGGACTCCTACGTCCATATGCTCTTTGTGGACTTCACATCTGCCTTCAACACCATGATCCCCCAAACTCTTTAATCAAGCCTATTCTGCCTCCACATGATTTTATCTTTGATCTTAGTTGATATTATTATTGATTTTACTTGATTTTATCACTTGTTTTATTTAATTTTTGCTTTTGTTGCACTTTGTAGCACTTTGAGATTTTTATTAATGAAAAGTGCATTATAAATTAAATTCATTGTTATTATTATTATAACCCTGATGGACAAACTATCCACACTTGGACTAAGCCCCTCCATTTGTAACTGGGTACTAGACTTCTTAACAAACAGACCACAGTCAGTGAGGATTCACAACTTCTCCTCCTCCACCATAACCCTCAGCACTGGCTCTCCTCAAGGATGTGTGCTGAGCCCTCTTCTGTTCACTCTGCTCACATATGATTGTACAGCCACACATCCAGGCTGTCATATTGTTAAGTTTGCAGATGATACAGCGGTGGTGGGATGCATCACAAACAATGATGAGTCCAGCTACAGACAGGAGGTGGAACATCTGGAGAGCTGGTGCAAAGAGAATAATCTTCACATGAATGTGAAGAAGACAAAGGAGATGATTGTGGACTTCAGAAGGAACAAACACACCCACACCCCACTGAACATAAGTGGATCTGCAGTGGAAGTGGTCTCCAGCTACAAATACTTGGGTGTACACATGAATGATAACCTCAGCTGGAGCAACAACACCACCAGCCTGATCAAGAAAGGTCATCAGAGACTCTACTTCCTCAGACGGCTGAGACGAGCTGGTCTGAGTAGCTCAGTCCTCACCTCCTTCTACAGGTGTGCAGTGGAGAGCATCCTGTGCTCCAGCATCAACGTGTGGCATGGAGGCTGCACAGTTGCAGAAAGAAAAGCTTTGCAGAGAGTGGTGAAGGCTGCACAGAAGTCTGTTGGAGTCAGTCTCCCCACCATCACAGACATTTACACATCCAGATGCAGGAAGAGAGCCACCTGCATCATGAAAGACCCCACTCCCCTCAAGACGGAGGTTGAGGAGCATCAAATGTAGAACCACTAGACTGAGGAACAGCTTCTACCCTGAGGCTGTTAGACTCATGAATAAATAAATAATAAGAATAATCACTGCAAAATATCACATCATGCTGATGCTGATCTGTTTTCTTGTTGCTGTGTTCATTTGTGACCATCTGCTCATACAGACTCGTGTTTGTGCTGCTGTTTGTAATGATGTTTTTCTATGACATCAGTGCTTAGTGTATTTCTAGTTGATCAAAAAGGCGTTCAATACAAGATCAACTGGACTTTATTTGTTGAACAAGACGTTTCAACCCCTATCCAGGAGGCTTTTTCAATTACTGAAACCAAAAAGTGAGCGTGTGGAGTTATAACAGTCTAAAGAAATCACGCACCATCATATGTAAATTGCAAGCTGAGGTAACACATACATGTAAATTGACAGATCACACCTTAACAGTAGGGGGTTCCCTTGAAGTCTCTGGCAGAAGACACACAACTGTATGTAGATTGACAAAAAACACCTCACCTTACATACAGTTGTGTGTCTTCTGTGGCTGTCTAAGCTGAAGCCCATATTGTCCAAAAATAACCTGGAAGCAGTAATTCATGCATTCATTACATCCAGGCTCGACTATTGTAACTCACTCCTTTTTGGTATCAGTCAGACCTCCATAGCTAGACTTCAACTGGTCCAAAATATGGCAGCCAGATTTTTAACCAGCACAAGCAAAAGAGAGCACATTAAACCCGTTTTGGCCTCCCTGCACTGGCTACCGGTTCACCTTCAAATCCACTTCAAAATGCTCTTGAATGCCTATAAATCACTAAACAGCTCTGCCCCCTCCTATCTTACTGATCTGTTCCAGCCGTATGTCCCACCACGTTCTCTCAGATCAGCAGACCAGTTGCTCCTCACAGTTCCAGGAACCCGTCTCAAGCGCAGAGGTGACAGGGCCTTCTCTGTTGCAGGCCCAAGACTGTGGAACGAGTTACCTCTGGTTGTCAGACAGGCCCCCTCCCGCACAGTTTTTAAATCTTGCTTAAAAACACACTACTGTATTATTCCCTGGCTTTTGGCACTGTGTGATCTGTGCTGAGCCTGTGTGCATCACACTGTGTTGGTCATATTGCTGCTGTTGTTGTCCACTATTATTTTTTGTTTCTACATATAGTTTCCTGTTATGTAACCTGTTGTTGTGTGCTTGTCTGTCTGTCCCTGTGCAGCACTTTGGTGTGCACTGTCACTGTTTAAAGTGCTTTATAAATAATGGTGATCATAATCATGGTGACTGCTGAGGACTGATCTTATGACCATCTGGAAGCATAACGTAGTCAGATACATGTACATGATTAAAACATAATATGAGTTCATTACAAACTACAAAATGAAACTATGTCCAGCCCTGGCTTACCTGTTCTGGACAATCAAAGCCTTAAAACCAATTTCCCATTTAAAGGCCCTTTCAGAGCTCTGCGTTCGGCCGTACGCCGCACTACGCCGTCCGTGCGCCGTCCGTACGCAGAGGCACAAGCGTACCATGTACGCGCGAAGCTCAAATTTTACGACCGCGTACGCGAGGCACGTTGTCTGCCCGGCGCCGGACTGTTTTGTATTTGACACAAATGTATTAAATATCAAGTACAATACAATCAATGTATCAAGTGATCGCTTCCTCTGCTCACTCTGAAAATGAGGAAATGAAATTTGTCACGAGCGAATTTAAACTCGGGTCCTACCTGGCTGCGCGAGGTTTCTGCAGATTTCCTGGAGGGCTGTGGGCTGCAAGACCAACGCTCCCTGTGTTTTTTTTTTTTTTTTAGAACTTTTTAATAAGATATAAACACAGAAAACCGCTGCGCTGAAGCTGCCGGCTCCTTTTTTTCTTCTCTCCCCACGAAATGAAATTCAGTAGGCGTGTCAGCAAATGACCAATCAGCGAACGCTCTGCGCTGTGGCTGCAGCGAGAATGAATGTGAGAACGAACGCAGAGCTGTGGGAGCGAACGCGCGGCGCACAGTACGCGCGCACGGACCGGCGTACGGCAGTACGCAGAGCTATGGGAGAGCCTTAACATGCAAATTAAGTCAGGGGGGAAAAGGACTTCTTAAAAGCAAAAGGAGGTCTAAAGCAACACAACTGTGGTTCATTAAATTAAATGCAGACATTGAATTACATCTTTTATTTTTTTTAAACATCACAAATACCCTACCTCCTGATTTTAATGTTTTGTTTGTTCACTGACAGTGCACATGGGAAAAATGTACATAAATAAAAAACTAGACATTTTCTAACAAAGACTGCTAACAACTCAACTCATGGGATCAACTCACTACTTTGCTTAAAAACAGTTAACTGTATTTTCTTCTACAAAAACAATTATTTAGGCTTAAAAACACCATGGTCACCCATCACAAACAGCTATTAAATTTGTTTTCTCAACAAAAAAGCAATATAATACAGTAGTCCCTCACTACTTTGCGGTTCGTTTTTTGCAGACTCACTCTTTCATGGTTTTTCAAAATAAGGTTGAACATGACACACAATCGGCTGAATGATGGATTTAAAGTGAATTTTAAATTATTTAGCATTTCCTGCAGAGAAGAGTTGCACTCAGGTCCAAATAATCCAAACCGACCCGGCCCCAGCCCACAGCCATAATCTCTGAACCCCACTCGATCTGACAAATTAACAGTAATTACAGGTCCGAAACCGAAAAGAAAAAAAAAAAGACTCAGACATTTTTATTTAAGCTTTGGCTGATTATACCACCGACTATTATTAATGGTCGGTGGAAGCATGTGGCTGAGTAAAGAGGGCAAAAGTTAAGAGCTGAGGTGCCATCAAAGTGCATTAAATGCTTCCCCTGCTTCTGCCTGCATTGAACCCTGACATGGTGGATATTTTGTGATCTCACCTGTTTGGGTTATCGGCCGTGCACATCCGCTGAGTGCAGCGGCTGAATGAACGTCCATTTGGGCTGATGTAGGGCTGGGCGATATGGAAAAAATCATATATTACGATATGGACTTTTTTATATCACGATAACGATATATATCACGATATATACAACACGATGTGTGTGTGTGTACAGCAAAAATTTGGACCAAAGTTTTTTTTTATTATTTTACTACAGATAGTTACATTTATAAGAATGTGAACAAAAAGAACAAGGAAATTTGGACCAAAGTAGAAACTAGATCTACCTAAGATCTACCTTAATTCAAGGAGTACGATTATGGAATGACTTAATGCCAAATGACAAATGTTAAGGAAGCCAAATCATTCCTTGTATTTAAGAAACTGGTAAAAAATGAATTGCTAAAAAAATATAAATGAATCTAATTTAATGTGTGATATATGTGAATTGAAAATTGACTGAGTTATTTACTTATTTTGTTATTATAGAAAATATTGTTTGAACTGTTATTAGATGAATAAGGAGCAGATTTAATAAGATTTATTCTTCATCTGCTACCTTTCATTTTATTTTTTTTTCTATTATGAATACGTTAATTGTTGTATTTCATTTTATAAAATGAATAAACTAACAAACAAACAAACAACTCCTTTTCTACTTTGGTCCAAATTTTTCCTGCAGGTGGCGGTAAAACAACAGCTGCTAATGAAACTCACGAAGAAGAAATCCGCTCTGAAGTTTGAGTAAACAAAGCAAGAAACAGAAAAGAGAAAACGTTGCGTTTGATTGCGGTTCTGTTGTGTCTCTGGTCTGTTTTGTATTGGTTAACTGGACCCGAGTTCGGACTCGGTTGGACTCTGGGTTCGTGTCCTCTGGACCCATTTTGTCTCCGAGTTTCAGCGGAGCGAAATAATGGAAGCTAACAAGGTGAGCTTCCCCCTCTTTTTGGTAAAAGTTATTCTTCTTGGGCTGCCTGTGCAGCTGTTTTCTCCTTGTTGAGATCTATGGTTGAGACACCGGCTTCATGCGCCTGCGTCTCTGTTGCTCTCGAGTTTAACCACGTAAAGCATGTGTCGCAAACCCGCGCGTGCGTCAAACATAAAGCCGCGCCGTCATCTCGCAAAACCACAATATGAAGCTTATTTGCGACAGTTATTTTTTTATTCTTATTTATCACGATAGAGACGATAGAAGGAAAGTAGCACGATAGACACGTTTCTATCGTCCCCACGATATATATCGTCATATCGCACAGCCCTAGGCTGATGGATCGTTGGCAGTAGTCCATCTGAAGCTTAACTGAACTTTTTACCTCTTTCAACCGGCCGGTCAGCACACATTCAAATGTGTACGGCAGGTGTAGTATGGCAAGCCATGTTTGTATATATTGTCTCTTGGGCCACGCGCGTTCCTGATGCAATAAGAAGCCCAACACTGACCCGGCCCACACATTAAGAACATTATTATGGCCCGGCCTGGTCCGAATCTGAGTCGGGCGGGTTCGAAATGACAGCTTTACTGCGGAGTGTCGATCTCCGCTCTGCAGTGGAGAAGTGGGCGTGGCCGAGAGCGCTGGGAGGTGGCAGAGAGCAGAAATCCTGACACGCTGTGCTCTTTCAGAGCGTTTAAGAGTTTAGAAACATTGTTTAGAATATTGCAAGAGTCACTACTTGTACTACTATTCCTACTTCTCGGTTTTTCACTTATAGCGGGGGGCCTGACAACGGAACCCCCCGTGATAAATGAGGGACTACTGTAATAATAATAATTTAAAACAAAAAGTAAGGTTACTTGAATAAACCAACTTTTAAGGTTTGACTGAATGAACAACCAAAACATCATGGAAGACAATATGTGTTGCTTTGATTTATTTAGATATTCCATCATCTACTGCAGAACCAGCATATTTATGTTAATTTACTGGCGACGAGTTGAATTCACAATCACAACTGTGAACACCCGTGCAGCTCAGAGCACCCATATGTGTTGTTGGCTGCTGGCTCGCACCGTCGCTGGTTATTTCATGCACCAGCAGAGGGTTTGGTCATGCAGAGACAGCAGAAGTTCTGCTGCAACCTGCAATATGTGCCATCGCTGCCTGCCAGCTTCTCCTATGAGGATTTCATTACTCACTGTTACATCCTCTTCTAGTCAGAAGGACATGCAGTTTCTAACGTTTAGCACATACCAGAAAATGTAGCCTAATGTTTATCCACAGCAGAGATGGCATGCTTTCACCTACAGGAATCAAATTTAGTTGGGTGGATAATGAAACTGTTAAAATACACTATATTGGAATTTTCAACAAGTGAAGTCAAGCAAGCATCTAAGGCATCAAATTCCTTCTTAGCCGAGTAAAACAGATGCAGATTAAAATGTGAACAGAACTGTTTTGACTTCAATCGATACATCTGCCAATGCACACACAATTTGCAAGCAGATTCTTGAAGGGAAAATGAGAAGCGCCTTAGGTTAGGCATGCAGGTCTTAAGACAGATGAATGGAAAGTCGAGACAGAACTCCAGAGGCATGATCCTGAGGATCTGTGTCATCAGCCCACACAGGCCTGGTGTTTAGTATTCATAGACAGTTACTGACAAATCCAATATGAATCAAGTTTTTTTCTTTTCACACTATTTGATCCTGAAAATTCAGACTTCTATATAAGATAACCAACGGAAATTAAAAAACGGAAATGTTCAACAAGCTGGAAAGTTGTTTTTTTTTCCCACAAAGAACTCTTGATTGAAAATACAAACTATTACAAGCTAAATTAACTGGGCGATTATTTCAAAGTCCTGTATGTTGTGGCTTTTTAAAGAGTAAAACAACTTTTGTCTAAAACAATTATTTGAATATCTCTCTCTCTTCTTGTCTTGGATTGTCAGAAATTAACTACAAAACTATGACCTAAAAAATTTAAACTCATCTTTTGCCATTGTGCTACCAATGAGAATCAATTCAACTCATCCCTCTATCTATCCCTAGAAAACCTGCAGCTGGCTGGCTGCAATGGAGAGGAGCTCAACAAGATACTGGGAGGAGTGACCATCGCTCAGGTAGGAGTTCTACCCAACATTCAGGCTGTCCTGCTGCCCAAGAAGACTGAGAAACTCGCTAAGTTTAAGTAGACTGATCAACATCTGCAGCTAGTTTCTTCAGACCCACTGTAAGACAGATGGCTACAAGAGATCCTTCCTGCTCGAAGCCATCAGCAACGAGAACAACTCTTTAATGAAACCAGGATGATGAGTTACAACAACATTTCATTTCCCTCTGGGATTAATGAAGTATTTTTGAATCATCACGTCCAACAATGTCCCATTCATACAGCGGTGTGTAACAAAGTGCATTACAGCAGATTAAAATCCTGCACAAATGAAAAATCTACAAATAAGCAGACAAAAACCTCTGTTTATTTAAAGCAATAAGTCGTAAAGTATTTTAAAAAAATGCCTGATGATGACGAGTCTGAAGGAACAGAGGAAACACTTGAGGTAGGTGTAAAAATATATGAACCGTAAAAAATGGATGCTAAATTCTAAAGATTAATAAAATATAAGACACTAAAAAGAGAAGTAAAGCAAATGATAAATGGACTGTACTTATATATCGCCTTTCTATCTTATCAAGATACTCAAAGCGCTTTACAACACAATCTGTGCCCTCATTTACCCATTCACATAGCACTCCACTATATAAATAATAATCAGTGCTTTATCACATTCATACACCAATAGCACACACATCAGAGGCAATGATGGGTTCAGTGTCTTGCCCAGTGACACTTCAGCATGTGACATCTGGTAGAGTTGAACCCCGAACTCTTGCATTGGAGGATGACTGCTCTAACCACTCAGCCACAGCTGCCCAGTGTACAGAAATTGATGTTAAAACAAAAGTTACTATTGTTTCACCAAAAACTACAGTAAAGTAGATAAAGCAATAGATAGAGCAATTAAAATAATAATTAATAATGATAATAATATTAATGGTGGCAGTCCTAAAAGTAGCAGGAGAAGCAACCATCAAAAAAAAAAGTTCATATTATATTGAGAAAAATTAGACAAAGAAGTTTAAAGTCCAGCCCCCACCATTATACTACTGTGTGCTCTTAAAGGCCGAGATACACTTGAGCGTCCTCAGGTACGCCACTCTACGCGCGCATTTTGTGCGCATGTGTTTTGCTGCTATACTTCAGAAACTATCAGCTTTCAAACGCTCGCGTTCTCGCTCCAGATCCTTGTTGTAATATGAGCAGCTGCGCACGGAGGGGACTCAACTGAGCTCGCTGATTGGTCACTTGCTGACACGCCTACTGAAATGATTGACAGCTTTCAGTCAGCTCATGTAGCTCGCTGAAGACCGCGGCGGTGTTCTGATGCGGTGTTTCTACTATATATGTTATAAAAAGTTCTCTCAGAAATAAAAATAATAACAGGGAGTGCTTTTCCTGCAGCACACAGCCCACCAGGGATATTTAAAACATTGCGCACCCAGGTAGGACCTGAATTCATTCATTTCATTCATGGAGTGAACGGAGGAAGAAGTGATTACTTGACTTTAGGCAAAAAAACAAAAGAAAAGGCCCGATCAGCGATAAAGAAGGGGAATTTATTTCATTTGTGTAACATACAAAACAGTCCGGCGCCGGGGAAGTTTATGGTCAGACACCGCGCATCGCGCACGCGGACGTAAAAAAAAAGCTTTGCGCGTATGTGCCCTGAGGGGCTACGCGGGGCTACGCTTTTGCCTTGACGTACGTATGCTGCATATAGGCGTATCGTGAGAACGCTCAAGTGTATCTCGGCCTTAAGGGGTACTCAATATCAGAGGCCTGTAACCGTGTTTCCATCTACTGTACTTTCAATTCGAATTTTGAGCAAATTTTTGAAAATTCGCAAAAATGTAAATAAAAATTTATGTGAATCAGAAGTGTTTCCATCCACTGGCTTGAAGTGAATCCACCAGGCCACGCAAAGCGGCATTACGTCAGCGTTACGCACGTCTACAGTAAACAGGAAGTAGCGGTTGAAAACAGGAACCGAACCACACATCTCGGCAAAATGGAGAGAATATTTCAGGTACGTGTTGCTATCGGGTAAGTTGTATTTATTCTGTCATGCCAACTAGTTTTAGCGATGTTACAGCGGAAACAGCTGATCAGTCACATGACGTGAATGTTCGCTACGTCAGAACTGAGTCGGCAAATCTGTTTCCATCTCTCGTTTTGCGCATCAGCTCTGTTTCGACAAACCCAAAAACCACCTCAAGCGAGCGTATCAACTTCTTTGCGAATTAGAGGAAGTTAATTCGAATCGTGTTGTTTCCATTCACCTTTTCTGATGCGATACTTCAACATGCGCATCAAGAAACCTTGATGGAAACACGGCTAGTGTTTCCCCTACCATTATACAAGTGAGGTTCCCTGCCCCGTCAACAGAACCGAGCGCACCGCCTACTGAACTGTGCGCACCCCACCCCCATCCCACCTTTTGGCACTGACGTAACGCTAGGGCACACTAAGCTAGTGGCTCACAACACAGGTATGCTAAAGGCAGCCGCTTCCCTTATGTTGAACCCTCACGATGAGCACCCCGTCATGGCAAGTTATCTAGAGGAAGCTGATAGAATACAACGGTAGTAGGGATGCGCAATATAAACGGTACACAGTAGAAACAATAGAAATTTTGCCTACGATAGAGCTCTGTCTTCTACCGGCTAACCGCAGAAAATCACAGTTGTCAGATTTAATCTTTACTTTTTTTAGTTTAAAACTGTGCATAAGTGGTATTGAAGTGTACAATCAGAGTTGTCAGAGTTAATTGATACTTTTTTTTGTGTTTAAAACTGTGCGTAAGTGGTGTTAAAGTCTTTTCTTCGAGTGCTAAGTAGCGAAGCTATAAGCTAACTTCGTCCAGTTTGCCGTAGTGTTGCCATATTCAGACGCATTCGCAAAACGCTGCGTTCCGTCGAAAGTTTTTTTTTTGTCGAAAGTTAAAGTAAGCGTTGGTCAGCTTTAGAGAAACCTGCCCTCTGATCTGTGAACAGAACGCTGTGTTGTTGCTGTTCATTTCTTAAGTGACAATACAGTATTGGAAACTGACAATATTGGAAACTGTTAAGAGTTAACAACATATTCTTTAGTTTAAAACTTATGGCTAAACCTACACAAGATATATTTTGCACTGTTTTGCACTACAAGAAAGAAGCCTAATGCTTGAGTTGTTAATTATTTAAAAACTCTCTGGACCTAGTAGTGAAATTTTCTTAATAGAGATTATTTTGTGGTATAGCAGTTTTCAAAATAAATTATGGCAAAAGGACACCCCATGCTTTTATTTTTCATTCCTATTGCAAGTTTTATACCAAAAACATATCGCAATATATATCGTTGTCGCCACCCTTCACAATACATATTGTGATATGAATTTTAGGCCATATCGCACATTCCTAAATGGTAGGCTACGAAAATGTAAAAAAAAGAAAAAAAAAGAAAGAAAATAAATTACTAAACCAACCAGTAAAGGAAACACCCAAGCACAAGGCTGATGATTACCGAAGGCTTATGAAATCACACCAGGGATTGTGCACAGTGTGACGCACCGTGTGCTCTTATTCACTTTACCCTTCTAAAACAAATAATGGATCTCCTACTTCATTGTCAAAGTTCTCACTGTTTGTTTTGTTAATCTCTGCCTCTTCTGTTCAAGAAGGCTCTGACTCTGCGGCTTCATCCATGTCTTGGTCTGCAGCTCCATCCCCCACCACATAGAAGCCACCGCTTCACGTTCAACAACACCCTCATCGTTTTGATTCAAACCCACTAAAACTGATTAAACGCTCAACCAGGGGTTAAAGCAGAAAGAAATGCTGACTGAATTTTTTTCTACACCAGGAGGTTACTCAAACACCAAAACACCACCCATTCAAGAGCTTTTTCCTGCTTTCAGGTCACTTCCCAAAGATGTTCAGGTAAAGAGGAGTACACTGTGTACATTTTTTCTTCTTCTTCTTCTTTCAGCTGCTCCCTTCTTCAGGGGTCACCACAGTGAACTAACTTACATCAAGACGTGGCAATTGTTTTTACACCGGTTGTCTTTCCTGACACAATCACAGACCACCGAGCTACCACAGCTCTCTGTGTGGAGCAGAGCGCTGCTATCTAGGGTGCCCAGAGGAGCAGATGGTGTGGGTTAAGGACCTTGCTCAAGGGCCCAGAGTGGGTGCTTCACCTTTCCTATCCACATTTTGATGTTGTCTGTCTAGGGAGTTGAACCGGCAACCTTTCGATCACAGGCCCACTTTCTCTAACCGCTGTGCCAACATGACCTTAGTAAAAGTACATAGTGTACAGGACCTTAGGAAAAGTATGCAGTATACTGTGAACATTAAAGTAAAAGTACATAGTATATTGTTACCCAATGAAGGTTTGAAGTTGTAAGAAGACTTTAAAGCCTGACATGATTTTTTAATTTTCATAAAATTGCTCAAAATATATTTTTTATCATTTAAATATGTTCGTTTTTGCAAACAACATGATAAATCACTTTAATTTTGCTTTAAAAGTGATTTTAAACTTCAAGCCGTGTTTATTCATGGGAAATCCGATTACACACGAATGCACCATCTGTGACG
>JBBPBX010105181.1:0-11621 GCA_038048925.1 Garcialebias charrua | reverse complement strand
GACACTGGACAGATGATGTTGGAGATTTGACAGATGATATTGGACATTTGACAGATGATGTTGGACATTTGACAGATGATGTTGGACACTGGTCAGATGATGTTGGACATTTGACAGATGATGTTGGACACAGGACCGATGATGTTTGACATTTGACAGATGATGTTGGACACTTGGCAGATGATATTGGACATTGGACAGATGGAGTTGGACACTGGACAGATGATGCTGGACAATGGACAGATGATGCTGGACAATGGACAGATGATGCTGGACAATGGACAGATAATGTTGACATTGGACAGATGATATTGGACATTGGAAAGATGGAGTTGGACACTGGACAGATGATGGTGGACAATGGACAGATGATGCTGGACAATGGACAGATGATGCTGGACAATGGACAGATGATGCTGGACAATGGACAGATGATGTTGGACATTGGACTGATGATGTTGGACAATGGACATATGATGCTGGACACTGGACAGATTATATTGGACATTGGACAGATGATATTGGACAAAGGACAAATGATGCTGGACAATGGACAGATGGTGTTGGATAATGGACAGATGATGCTGGACACTGGACAGATGATGCTGGACACTGGACAGATGATGCTGGACACTGGACGGATGATATTGGACATTGGACAGATGATATTGGCCATTTGACAGATGATGCTGGACACTGGACAGATGATTCTGGACACTGGATAGATGATATTAGACGATGGACAGATGATATTGGACATTGGACAGATGATATTGGACATTGGACAGATGATGTTGGACAATGGACAGATGATGCTGGACACTGGACAGATGATGCTGGAGAATGGACAGATGATGTTGACATTGGATGGATGATATTGGACATTGGACAGATGGAGTTGGACACTGGACAGATGATGGTGGACAATGTACAGATAATGCTGAACAATGGACAGATGATGCTGGACAATGGACAGATGATGTTGGACATTGGACAGATGATGTTGGACAATGGACAGATGATGTTGGACACTGGACAGATGATAATGGACATTGGACAGATGATATTGGACAATGGACAAATTATGCTGGACACTGGACAGATTATGCTGGACACTGGACAGATGATGCTGGATACTGGACAGATGATGCTGGACACTGGACAGATGATGTTGGAGATTTGACAGATGATATTGGACATTTGACAGATGATGTTTGACATTTGACGGATGATGTTGGACACTGGACAGATGATATTGGACATTTGACAGATGATGTTGGACACTGGACAGATGATGTTGGACATTTGACAGATGATGTTGGACAATGGACAGATGATGTTGACATTGGACAGATGATATTGGACATTGGACAGATGGAGTTGGATGATGATGTCCACATCAGACAGATGATGTTGGAGATTTGACAGATGATATTGGACATTTGACAGATGATGCTGGACACTGGACAGATGATGCTGGAGAATGGACAGATGATGTTGGACATTGGACAGATGATGTTGGACAGTGGACAGATGGTGCTGGACAATGGACAGATGATGCTGGACAATGGACAGATGATGTTGACATTGTACAGATGATATTGGACATTGGACAGATGGTGTTTGACACTGGACAGATGATGGTGGGCAATGGACAGATGATGCTGGACAATGGACAGATGATGCTGGACAATGGACAGATGATGTTGGACATTGGACAGATGATGTTGGACAATGGACAGATGATTTTGGACCCTGGACAGATGATGCTGGACACTGGACAGATGATATTGGACATTGGACAGATGATATTGGACAATGGACAAATTATGCTGGACAATGGACAGATGATGCTGGACACTGGACAGATTATGCTGGACACTGGACAGATGATGCTGGACACTGGACAGATGATGTTGTAGATTTGACAGATGATATTGGACATTAGACAGATGGAGTTGGACACTGGACAGATGATGGTGGACAATGTCCAGATAATGCTGGACAATGGACAGTTGATGCTGGACAATGGACAGATGATGTTGGACATTGGAGAGATGATGTTGGACAATGGACAGATGATGTTGGACACTGGACAGATGATGCTGGACACTGGACAAATGATATTGGACATTGGACAGATGATATTGGACAATGGTCAAATTATGCTGGACAATGGACAGATGATGCTGGACACTGGACAAATGATGCTGGACACTGGACAGATGATGCTGGACACTGGACAGATGATGTTGGAGATTTGACAGATGATATTGGACATTTGACAGATGATGTTTGACATTTGACAGATGATGTTGGACACTGGACAGATGATATTGGACATTTGACAGATGATGTTGGACACTGGACAGATGATGTTGGACATTTGACAGATGATGTTGGACAATGGACAGATGATGTTGACATTGGACAGATGATATTGGACATTGGACAGATGGAGTTGGATGATGATGTCCACATCAGACAGATGATGTTGGAGATTTGACAGATGATATTGGACATTTGACAGATGATGTTGGACATTGGACAGATGATATTGGAGATTTGACAGATGATGTTGGACACTGGACAGATGATGTTGGACATTTGACAGATGATGTTGGACAATGGACAGATGATGCTGGACACTGGACAGATGATATTGGACATTGGACAGATGATTTTGGACAATGGACAAATTATGCTGGACAATGGACAGATGATGCTGGACACTGGACAGATGATGCTGGACATTGGACAGATGATGCTGGACACTGGACAGATGATCTTGGACATTTGAAAGATGATGTTGGACACTGGGCAGATGATATTGGACATTGGACAGATGGAGTTGGACACTGGACAGATGATGCTGGACAATGGACAGATGATGCTTGACAATGGACAGATGATGCTGGACAACGGATAGTTGATGTTGCACAATGGACAGATGATGTTGGACACTGGATAGATGATGCTGGACACTGGACAGATGATATTGGACATTGGACAGATGATATTGGACAATGGACAAATGATGCTGGACAATGGACAGATGATGTTGGACAATGGACAGATGATGCTGGACACTGGACAGATGATGCTGGACACTGGACAGATGATGCTGGACAATGGACAGATGATGCTGGACAATGGACAGATAATGTTGACATTTGACAGATGATATTGGACAGATGGAGTTGGACACTGGACAGATGATGCTGGACAATGGACAGATGATGCTGGACAATGGACAGATGATGCTGGACAATGGACAGATGATGTTGGACATTGGACTGATGATGTTGGACAATGGACATATGATGCTGGACACTGGACAGATGATATTGGACATTGGACAGATGATATTGGACAATGGACAAATGATGCTGGACAATGGACAGATGGTGTTGGATAATGGACAGATGATTCTGGACACTGGACAGATGATGCTGGACTCTGGACAGATGATGTTGGACAATGGACAGATGATGTTGGACACTGGCAGATGATGCTGGACACTGGACAGATGATATTGGACATTGGACAGATGATATTGGTCATTGGACAGATGATATTGGACATTGGACAGATGATGTTGGACAATGGACAAATGATGCTGGACAATGGACAGATGGTGTTGGATAATGGACAGATGATTCTGGACACTGGACAGATGATGCTGGACTCTGGACAGATGATATTGGTCATTGGACAGATGATATTGGACATTGGACAGATGATGTTGGACAATGGACAGATGATGTTGGACACTGGCAGATGATGCTGGACACTGGACAGATGATATTGGACATTGGACAGATGATATTGGTCATTGGACAGATGATATTGGACATTGGACAGATGATGTTGGACAATGGACAGATGATGTTGGACACTGGCAGATTATGCTGGACACTGGACAGATGATGTTGGACAATGGACAGATGATGCTGGACACTGGACAGATGATGTGACACTGGGCAGCAATGTGATCATTATTGTCAAGGTTTATGGAACACTGATCAGAAAAACAGTCATTACATCATGTCATCATGATGACATGATGGCTGTTTTAAGAAAGTTTATGTATACATTTATTTGTCGTTAAATAAGTCTAATAATAGAATTATTATAATGTTGACTAATGTTAAATATAGTGCTGAGAAAAATTCAGCTGTGCTTTGTAGACATTGGTATGATTGCCTCCTGAACGGTTAGATACTTTTTCTATTTCTGCTACCTTTCATTTTTTTATATTTCGTACAATATCATTTATGAGATTGTCTTGTATTGTTTCTTTTGTAAAAAAAAGAACAAATTTAATAAACATAAACATAAACATATTGTACTTCTTATTTTATTTTTATTATTATTATTTTTTGTATTTTATTTTGTCATATTCGTTATCTCATGTAAATTGGACCCTGAGTCTGTAATAAATCTATCTATCTATCTATCTATCTATCTATCTATCTATCTATCTATCTATCTATCTATCTATCTATCTATCTATCTATCTATCTATCTATCTATCTATCTATCTATCTATCTATCTATCTATCTATCTATCTATCTATCTATCTATCTATCTATCTATCTATCTATCTATCTATCTATCTATCTATCTATCTATCTATCTATCTATCTATCTATCTATCTATCTATCTATCTATCTATCTATCTATCTATCTATCTATCTATCTATCTATCTCTATCTATCTATCTATCTATCTATCTATCTATCTATCTATCTATCTATCTATCTATCTATCTATCTATCTATCTATCTATCTATCTATCTATCTATCTATCTATCTATCTATCTATCTATCTATCTATCTATCTATCTATCTATCTATCTATCTATCTATCTATCTATCTATCTATCTATCTATCTATCTATCTATCTATCTATCTATCTATCTATCTATCTATTCTATCTATCTATCTATCTATCTATCTATCTATCTATCTATCTATCTATCTATCTATCTATCTATCTATCTATCTATCTATCTATCTATCTATCTATCTATCTATCTATCTATCTATCTATCTATCTATCTATCTATCTATCTATCTATCTATCTATCTATCTATCTATCTATCTATCTATCTATCTATCTATCTATCTATCTATCTATCTATCTATCTATCTATCTATCTATCTATCTATCTATCTATCTATCTATCTATCTATCTATCTATCTATCTATCTATCTATCTATCTATCTATCTATCTATCTATCTATCTATCTATCTATCTATCTATCTATCTATCTATCTATCTATCTATCTATCTATCTATCTATCTATCTATCTATCTTTCTATCTATCTATCTATCTATCTATCTATCTATCTATCTATCTATCTATCTATCTATCTATCTATCTATCTATCTATCTATCTATCTATCTATCTATCTATCTATCTATCTATCTATCTATCTATCTATCTATCTATCTATCTATCTATCTATCTATCTATCTATCTATCTATCTATCTATCTATCTATCTATCTATCTATCTATCTATCTATCTATCTATCTATCTATCTATCTATCTATCTATCTATCTATCTATCTATCTATCTATCTATCTATCTATCTATCTATCTATCTATCTATCTATCTATCTATCTATCTATCTATCTATCTATCTATCTATCTATCTATCTATCTATCTATCTATCTATCTATCTATCTATCTATCTATCTATCTATCTATCTATCTATCTATCTATCTATCTATCTATCTATCTATCTATCTATCTATCTATCTATCTATCTATCTATCTATCTATCTATCTATCTATCTATCTATCTATCTATCTATCTATCTATCTATCTATCTATCTATCTATCTATCTATCTATCTATCTATCTATCTATCTATCTATCTATCTATCTATCTATCTATCTATCTATCTATCTATCTATCTATCTATCTATCTATCTATCTATCTATCTATCTATCTATCTATCTATCTATCTATCTATCTATCTATCATCTATCTATCTATCTATCTATCTATCTATCTATCTATCTATCTATCTATCTATCTATCTATCTATCTATCTATCTATCTATCTATCTATCTATCTATCTATCTATCTATCTATCTATCTATCTATCTATCTATCTATCTATCTATCTATCTATCTATCTATCTATCTATCTATCTATCTATCTATCTATCTATCTATCTATCTATCTATCTATCTATCTATCTATCTATCTATCTATCTATCTATCTATCTATCTATCTAATCTATCTATCTATCTATCTATCTATATCTATCTATCTATCTATCTATCTATCTATCTATCTAATCTATCTATCTATCTATCTATCTACTCTATCTATCTATCTATCTATCTATCTATCTATCTATCTATCTATCTATCTATCTATCTATCTATCTATCTATCTATCTATCTATCTATCTATCTATCTATCTATCTATCTATCTATCTATCTATCTATCTATCTATCTATCTATCTATCTATCTATCTATCTATCTCTATCTATCTATCTATCTATCTATCTATCTATCTATCTATCTATCTATCTATCTATCTATCTATCTATCTATCTATCTATCTATCTATCTATCTATCTATCTATCTATCTATCTATCTATCTATCTATCTATCTATCTATCTATCTATCTATCTATCTATCTATCTATCTATCTATCTATCTATCTATCTATCTATCTATCTATCTATCTATCTATCTATCTATCTATCTATCTATCTATCTATCTATCTATCTATCTATCTATCTATCTATCTATCTATCTATCTATCTATCTATCTATCTATCTATCTATCTATCTATCTATCTATCTATCTATCTATCTATCTATCTATCTATCTATCTATCTATCTATCTATCTATCTATCTATCTATCTATCTATCTATCTATCTATCTATCTATCTATCTATCTATCTATCTATCTATCTAATCATCAGAAAACTGCAGCTGAATTTTCCCATGGACCATGTTGTTGTTGTTTTTGTTGGAGTAGATGTTATTTAACGCTGGCGAACGCCTGGTGGCCGGGCTTTTACCCATGGAGCCCAGCTGGGCACAGCCCAAAGAGGAGACGTGGGTCCCCCTTCCCATGGGCTTACTACCTGTAGGAGGGGCCAAAGGGGTCAGGTGCAATGAGGGATGGGTGGTGGCCGAGGGTGGGGATCCTGGCGGTCTGATCCTCGGCTACAGAAGCTATTGGGACGTGGAATGTCACCTCTCTGGTGGGGAAGGAGCCTGAGCTAGTGTGTGAGGTTGAGAGGTTCCGGCTAGAAATAGTCGGACTCACCTCAACGCATGGCTCTGGAACCAGTTTCCTTGAGAGGGGTTGGACACTCTTCCACTCTGGAGTTGCCCCTGGTGAGAGGCGCCGAGCAGGAGTGGGCATACTTGTTGCCCCCCATCTTGGTGCCTGTACGTTGGGGTTCACCCCGGTGAACGAGAGGGTAGCCTCCCTTCGCCTACATGTGGGGGGACGGGCTCTGACTGTTGTTTGTGCCTATGCACCAAACGGCAGCTCAGATTACCCACCCTTTTTGGAGTCCTTGGAGGGGGTATTGGAGAGTGCGCCTCCTGGGGACTCCCTTGTTCTACTGGGGGACTTCAACGCTCACGTGGGCAATGACAGTGAGACCTGGAGGGGTGTGGTTGGGAGGAACGGCCCCCCTGATCTGAACCAGAGTGGTGTTCTGTTATTGGACTTCTGTGCTCGTCATGGATTGTCCATAACGAACACCATGTTCAAGCATAAGGGTGTCCATATGTGCTCTTGGCACCAGGACACCCTAGGTCGCAGTTCGATGATCGACTTTGTTGTCGTCTCATCTGATCTGCGGCCGCATGTCTTGGACACTCGGGTGAAGAGAGGGGCGGAGCTGTCAACTGACCACTACCTGGTGGTGAGTTGGCTCCGATGGTGGGGGAGGATGCCGGTCAGACCTGGCAGACCCAAACGTATTGTGAGGGTCTGCTGGGAACGTCTGGCAGAGTCTCCCGTAAGACGGAGCTTTAACTCCCACCTCCGGGAGAGCTTTGAACACGTTCCGAGGAAGGTGGGGGACATTGAGTCAGAGTGGGCCATGTTCCACGCTTCTATTGTTGAGGTAATCAAAAAAGGCGTTCAATACAGGATCAACTGGACTTTATTTGTTGCAGAAAACGTTTCGACTTCTGTCCAGAAGTCTTTTTCAATTCTGAATGGAAGCTGTGAGAACGAGAAGTTTTATACAGGCTTACAAGTCACGCATCAACATATGAAATTGGAAACTGAAATGACACCACAAATTAACTAACATGCCCATTCTATTTAAATGGGAGGTGTTGTTTGTCAATTTACATACAGTTTTGTGTCTTCTAACAGAGACCTCAAGGGAACCTCCTACTGTTAAGGTGTGATCTTTCAATTTACATGTATGTGTTACAAACCCCCCTTTGTTAAGCTGGGATGTGTCGTTTTGTCAATTTAAATAGAATGGGCATGTTAGTTAATTTGTGGTGTTATTTCAGTTTCCAATTTCATATGTTGGTGCGTGACTTGTAAGCCTGTATAAAACTTCTCGTTCTCACAGCTTCCATTCAGAATTGAAAAAGACTTCTGGACAGAAGTCGAAACGTTTTCTGCAACAAATAAAGTCCAGTTGATCCTGTATTGAACGCCTTTTTTGATTTCATCATGTCCTGGACGACTGAGAATCTTCACCAGCATATTGTTGAGGTAGCTTATCGGAGCTGTGGCCGCAAGGTTGTTGGTGCCTGTCGTGGTGGCAACCCTCGAACCCGGTGGTGGACACCGGCGGAGGGATGCTGTCAGGGTAAATGGTAAATGGAGCTTATTTATATAGCGCTTTCTAGCCCCCGATGAGGGGCCCCAAAGCGCTTTACAATACCAACCATCCACCCATTCATACACACATTCATACACCGGTAGCGGCAGACTGCCATGCAAGGCGCCTTTCCAGTCCTACCGAGAGCAACTCGGGGTTAAGTGTCTTGCCCAGGGTCACAACGACACATGGTGTGGGGAACCGTGATTCGAACCTCCAACCTTCCGATCGGGGGACGACTGCCATTACCACTACGCCACGGCCACCCCTGGGTGAAGAAGGAGTTCTAATGGGCCCTTTTGGCCTGTGGGACCCCGGAAGCAGTTGATGGCTACCGGCAGACAAACGGCATGGAGCTCGGGTGGATGCTGAGGCAAAAACTCGGGTGTGGGAGGAGTTCAGAGAGGCCATGGAGAATGACTTCCATACGGCTTCGAGGCGATTCTGGTCCACCATCCGGCGTCTCAGTGGGGGAAAGCGGTACGCGACCAACACCATTTATAGTGGGGGTAGCGTGCTACTGACCTCAACTCGAGATGTTGTGAGTCGGTGGGCAGAATACTTCGAAGACCTCCTCTATCCCACTGGCACGTCTTCCACTGAGGAAGCGGAGCCTGGGGACTTTGGGTCGGGATCTCCAATCTCTGGTGCTGAGGTCACCGAGGTGGTTAAAAAGCTCTGCGGTGGCAGGGCTCCAGGGGTGGATGAGATTCGCCCTGAGTTCCTTAGGGCTCTGGATGTTGTGGGGTTGTGTTGGCTTACGTGACTCTGCAATATCGCGTGGACATCGGGGGCAGTTCCCTTGGATTGGCAGACTGGGGTGGTGGTTCCCCTATTCAAAAAGGGGGACCGTAGGGTGTGTTCCAACTATAGGGGGATCACACTCTTAAGCCTCCCTGGTAAGGTCTATTCAGGGGTTCTGGAGAGGAGGGTCTGTCGGATAGTCGAACCTCGGATTCAGGAGGAGCAGTGTGGTTTTCGTGCTGGTCGTGGAACACTGGACCAGCTCTACACCCTCAGCAGGGTCCTGGAGGGTGCGTGGGAGTTTGCCCAACCAGTTTACATGTGCTTTGTGGACTTGGAGAAGGCATTCGACCGCGTCCCTCGGGGGGTTCTGTGGGGGGTACTCCGGGAGTATGGGGTACCAGGCCCTTTGATATGGGCTGTTAGGTCCCTGTACGACCGGTGTCAGAGCTTGGTCCGCATTGCCGGCAGTAAGTCAGGCTCGTTTCCGGTGAGAGTTGGACTCCGCCAAGGTTGCCCTTTGTCACCGATTCTGTTCATAACTTTTATGGACAGAATTTCTAGGCGCAGCCAAGGTGTTGAGAGGATCCGTTTTGGTGGCCTTAGAATCGCTTCTCTGTTTTTTGCAGATGATGTGGTCCTATTGGCTTCATCAGGTCGTGATCTACAGCTTTCGCTGGAGCGGTTTGCAGCCGAGTGTGATGCGGCCGGGATGAGGATCAGTTCCTCCAAATCCGAGGCCATGGTCTTGAGCCGGAAAAGGGTAGCGTGCCCTCTCCGGGTCGGGGAGGAGGTCCTGCCCCAAGTGGAGGAGTTTAAGTATCTCGGGGTCTTGTTCACGAATGAGGGAAAACTGGAGCGTGAGATCGATAGGCGGATAGGTGCAGCATCCGCAGTGAAGCGGGCGCTGTACCGGTCTGTCGTGGTGAAGAGAGAGCTGAGTCAAAAGGCAAAGCTCTCAATTTACCGATCGATCTACGTTCCCACCCTCATCTATGGTCATGAGCTTTGGGTTGTGACCGAAAGAACGAGATCTCGGATACAAGCGGCTGAAATGAGTTTTCTCCGCAGGGTGTCTGGACTCTCCCTTAGAGATAGGGTGAGAAGCTCAGTCATCCGGGAGGGACTCGGAGTAGAGCCGCTGCTTCTCCACATTGAGAGGAGCCAGTTGAGGTGGCTCGGGCATCTGGTTAGGATGCCTCCTGGATGCCTCCCTGGTGAGGTGTTCCGGGCATGTCCCACCGGGAGGAGACCCAGAGGAAGACCCAGGACACGCTGGAGGGACTATGTTTCTCGGCTGGCCTGGGAACGCCTTGGGATTCCCCCGGAGGAGCTGCTCCAAGTGGCTGGGGAGAGGGAAGTCTGGGCCTCCCTACTTAGGCTGCTACCCCCGCGACCCGACCCCGGATAAGAGGAAGACAATGGATGGATGGATGAATGAATGGATTATAGGAATTTTAACCACCTTCACCTTTGAACAGGGACGTGCAGAGCCCACTAAAGGGGCAGGTGCTCAAAAAAAAAAAGGGGGCACATCCAACCGCATTTTAGGACAGAATTTTAACAAAGTCACATAGCTTTCAGTTTAATAAACAATGATAAATTACAAAATTGTGAGATATACTATCAAAGCTTAGGAAAACCTCTACATAGAACATACAACTATCCATATGTAAAATATTTTATTAGTAATTTCTTTCTGCAGGTCTACTTTGTTATAGGAAAGTATTGCAATATTCAAACCTGCGATTTAGCAAGATATGTAAATCAGAGCTACACCACCAGATATATTTTGTCTTTACAGAATTACACTATAAAAAATATAAACAAGGGCACAATGCAACTTTTTAGTGTACTGTAATCTATAAAAGAAAGAGCTGCCTGGTTTGCTACACTTGCAGTGGAGATGAAGATGGTCCATTCAGAAAAGCAGAGCTGCATCAAACTTTAATGTGGAACTGCAGAAGATAACTAAACAAAAGCAAAAATTGAATTGTTAATGCATATCA